>CAUYQU010074122.1:0-59749 GCA_963574635.1 Cheracebus regulus
GGCTCCTCTGCCGGGAATCTCCCGGTCTGTGGGCAACAAAAATTCGTCGGAAAGTGCGGCGTCCACTCGTTCTCTGCGCTTTCACTGGGAGCTACATTCCTGAGCTGTTGCTAATCGGCCATCTTGGATCTCTCTCAGAAACCTTTATTAATTATACAAACAAGTGTTTGCAGAAAATTTTTGTAAGCAGAAGGCTGGAGTAGGTCCATCAGGCCATCATGTCACTCTTCTTAAAACTCTCAGGGTTTATCACTGCCCAAAAAATTAGGGGCTGGCTCACACCCTTAATTCTAACACTTGGGGGGCCGAAGTGGGAAGATTTCTTGAGCAATCTGGAGAAAGCTCTTAAACTTTCAACTTAGTTGAAATCTGGAGACAGCTCTTAAACTTAGCGAACTGGAGAGAGCTCTTAAAATGGGGGGTAAAAGAAGGAGAGAACAGGTGAAAATGAACCAGAGACCGCTTCTGTCCGCTGAAGGAAGAGGCCATCAGCTGCATTCTGCTTGGTCTTGATGTTTCATTTTCAAGCTGGTCCCCTGTGGAGTCAGCCTCCAGCAGACACATTCACCTGCCAAGGTGTCATAGTTTGGCCACATCCAAGTAAACATGAGGTGCTGGTTCAGAAGTGTGTTCAGTTCGGTTACAGATGCCTGGAGATGACTGCAGCTGAGGGACTGTGTTAAAGAAACTTCTCCTTCTGAGTCCACTAGGAGAGGGGTTTCAGATGCAGGGATTTCCTTTGAGCACCTCCTCCAAGCCTCCATCGGGAGACCAGAGGGGTTTCAAATGTAACATTCTTTGGTTTTGCCAGGCGTGGGCCAGGTAGGGAAAGCCAGGTGGGGCTCTTTTGTCCCAAATTCCCACCAAAAGCTCTGGGATGAGGGGGCTCTGTAACTCAGGGTTGTAGAAAAAGTAGCCAGTCCGGTATCAGAGTCAAAGATCAGTCACTCCAAGAGAAAATTTGGAAGAACTCCCCTCATTGGACGAGAACATGAATGGGGCAGGAATAACTTAAGGGTTAAAAACTTCAGCTGGTCTTACCTGAATGGATTTTCCCTCTCTGGGTTCCTCTCCCACAACAGTGTGGGAGCTGTCTTCAATCTCTCTCTCTCTCTCTCTCTCTCTCTCTCTCTCTCTCTCTCTCTCTCCATCTGTCTGTCTAATAAATTGCTTTTCCGCAGAACTCTTTGGATCCACGATTTTATTCAAATGGTAAACTCACGGCGCCTCCCGGGCCTCTTTCCCCATTCTTCCTGGTTAGAGAGGCCAAGAACCTCTGAGCTCTGGGAGCTGGGTACACTCCCCAGGTTACACAGCCACTACGGGCGGCTCAGGTAACGTGAATGTCAAGTTTCTACTTGGATGTAAGAGACTGTACATGGTAAGAATCAGAGAGGGTTCAAGGCGTCCAGGCTCAGGGCCACTCAGCTTCCTTACACCCTCCTCATCCTTCATGCTAGTGATGGGCTGAGGTCAGCACTGTCAGCTACAGGCGCATTCAACAAAGTAAACTCAAGAAAATCCAGATGACAGCAGCAGTCGGCAAACTTTTTCTGTAAAAGGCCGGAGTGTAAATATTTCAGTCTTCATGGGCCAGAGAGTCCCTGTCATAACGATTTTGTTCAGCCAACAGAAAATACACAAACAAATGAACATGCTTGCACTCCAATAAAACTTTATTCACACACACAAGTGGCGGGTCCTGTTTGCAAACTCTTTGGAGTGTTGCCCTTAGTCATATGGGGTGCACAGAGTGATGTACTATTTCCTCTGCTGGCACAGAACAAAGAATTCTTTTCCACAGCAAACCCAAAGCATAATCCTATCTTGGTTTTGACTTCTAATCAATTATATTTATTTAATTTTATTTTTGAGACAGAGTCTCCCTCTGTTGCCAGGTGCCAGGCTGGAGTGCAGTGGTGCCTCCCGGGTTCAAGCAATTATTCTGCCTCAGCCTCCTGAGTAGTTGGGACTACAGGCATGCACCACCACGCCCAGCTAATTTTTGTATTTTAGTAGAGACAGGGTTTTATTAGGTTGGCCAGATGGTCTCGATCTCTTGACTTTGTGATCTACTCGCCTTGGCCTCCCAAAGTGCTGGGATTATAGGTGTGAGCCACTGTGCCCGGCCTATATTTATTTTTAAATGTAAAGGTAAAAGGTCTGTACTAGTGGTTTTCCTCTGCTGAACTCTTCAAACATTACTGACAGCATTCATAAAAAATACCCATCTTCTGGCTCGGCGCGGTGGCTCACGCCTGTAATCCCAGCACTTTGGGAGGCCGAGGCGGGCGGATCACGAGGTCAAGAGATGGAGACCATCCTGGCCAACATGGTGAAACCTCACCTCTACTAAAAAATACAAAAATTAGCTGGGCGTGGTGGCACACACCTGTAGTCCCAGCTACTCAGGAGGCTGAGGCAGGAGAATTGCTTGAACCCGGGAGGAGGAGATTGCAGTGAGCTGAGATTGCGCCATTGCACTCCAGCCTGGTGCTTGGCAACAGAGCAAGATTGTCTCAAAAAAAAAATAATAATAATAATAATACCCATCTTCTTGGAATATCTCAGGGCAGTGTTGAAACTGACCCTACCACACCCAAATCAATCCCCTTGTTATACTGTCTGTGGAACTGAGGCTCAGGCCACAATAGCAGCTGGTGACAGCGGAGGGACAAAGCACATTTGGCCGTCCATTGTGTGCCGCCAGTTCACAAGTGCTGTAAGCAGTACTACTCTGTTGGAAACAACAAGGGGATCAATGGTATGTATGCACCTTACATTTCTCATCACATCATAAACTCCACAAGGGCAAGACCGTATCTTGTGCTATGTTTTATTAAGTTCTCAGATGAAAATGACTTTTTACAAAAAATAGTACCTGCCTTTAAAAATTAATGAAACGGGGGAGGATCTAAGATGGCCGAATAGGAACAGCTCCGGAGTGCAGTTGCCAGCAAGAACAACGCAGAGGGTGAGTGCCCACCGCATTTCCAGACAAATTTTCACTGCCCACAGACCAGGAGATTCCCAGGCTGAAAAGCATGACGAGTTTTCAGCACCGTGGTTTAAGCCGATGCTGGCTTGGCACACAGAAACTCACACAAATCTGGGCGGCCGTTTCAACTGAACTATTATATAGCCATATACACATAAATGTACTCTTCTGTATAGGCTGGCAGTTTTTGGTTACCTCCTCTCTATACACCCCCACATACTCACACAGAGGTCTGTTCACTTTCTTTTTACCGGGGGCGTCATGCCTTGCACACTGTCCTGAGACTTGCTGAGCTGTCATGATTCGATGGTATGGATCAAAGTGTCTGGTTGGAAACCCTCCTCTGACACTGAGCAGCTTCGAACAAGTAATTTAAACTCATCTGTGCTCCGGTTTCGTCGTCTGTGAAACAGGAAGGATATTACCTGTGCCAACTTCTTGGGCTGGCATGTGACTTACGTGGCGAATACCTGGAATCACTGGAACAGGGCTGGCCCACGGTGGAGACTGCAGCAATCCCATGGGTGTCCCACCAGGCCCCTCGCCCCTCTATGACCTCTTTCAGGGGACTGCCCTGAGGCTGCTAGAACCCCCTTCCCGTATATGCATACAAAGAGCTAAAGGTGCCCATTTTCTTTCGTTGTTTTTTGAGATCGAGCCTTGCTCTGTCGCCCAGGCTGGAGTGCAGTGAGGCAATCTTGGCTCACTGCAACCTCCGCCTCCCAGGTTCAAGCAATTCCCTGCCTCAGCCTCCTGAGTAGCTGGGATTACAGTCACATGTCAACATGCCGGGCTAGTTTTTTGTATTTTTAGTAGAGATGGGTTTCACCATCTTGGCCAGGCTAGTCTTGAACTCCTCACCTCATGATCCACCCGCCTCGGCCTCCCAAAGTGCTGGGATCACAGGCATGAGCCACCGTGCCAGCTAAGGTGCCTGTTTTCTATTCCTAAAAGGACACGCCACACAGTGGAGGTAAGATGGATGAGTTAACATAGTCTCCACACAAGTTTCATGGGAGCTTAGGGCCCCTGGGTGGCCTGGGGCATAAAGGTGTGGGAGAGAGGGAGCTTGGCTTTCTTGCCTTGGGCTGAGATAAATTCAGATCAACATACACCCCATGTCTTCCTTGCAGGATCAGGCTGAGGCTGGGATGTCACTGAGATCACACCCTTGCTCAGCTTCTTCCCTTCCTAGTCCTGCCCTCTCCAATTCCTTCCAGGCGTCTCCCGGGAGCACTTCTATAATCAATCCCTTGTTCACGATCTTCATCTCCGGAGACGCCACCTAAGATGAGGTTTTTGACCGTTTATGCGCTTTATCAAAATACCTGAGACTCAGTAATTCATAAGGAACAGGAATTTATTTTCCCATGCTTCTGAAGGTGGAGAAGCCTAAGATCAAGGTGCCAGCAGGTGCAGTGTCTGGTGGGAGCTGCTCCCTGCTTCCGGGTCAGTGCCCTGGTACCGCATCCTCCGGAGGAGAGGCACGCCGTGTCCTCCCATGGCTGGAGGCCAAAGCGCAGGCCAGCTGAGTGCTGCGAGAAGCCTCCTTTCATAAGGGCCTTAATCCCATTCACAAGACAGGAGCCCCCAGGCCTAATCAGCTCTTAAAGACCCCACCTCTTCATACCATTACACTGGCCATTAAGTATCAAGGTCTGAATTTTGTTTTTTGGGTTTTTGTTTTTTTTTTTGGTGTGTGTGTGTGCAGGTATTTACACTTATTTTATTTTAGGCTACACATGCAGGTTTGTTATGCAGGTAAATTATGTGTCATGGGGGTTTGGTGTACAGGTTATTTCATCACCCAGGTGATAGGCATAGCACCCGATAGGTAGCTTTTCAGTCCTCACCCTCTTCCTTCCCTCCACCCACCAGTAGACCCCACTGCCTGTTTTCCCTTCTTTGTGTCCACAGGTACTCAATGTTTAGCTACCACTTATAAGTGAGAAGGTGTGGAATCTGGTTTTCTGTTCCTGTGTTTGTTTAGGATAATGGCCTCTAGCTCCATCCATGTGGCTGCAAAGGACATGATCGAGTTCCTTTTTTATGGCTTCGTAGTATTCCATAACAAACACTTGAAATTTGAATTTTGGCAGGAACACATTCAAACTGTAGCAGATGGTGCTCAGTATATTTGTTGATGACTCCTAAAACTCAGCCACACCTGCAGGCGAGGCCAAGCCAGGCTCCACCCTCCCTGGCTCTGCTGCACAGCTGGAGGCAGGAGCCCTGGGTGTGGAAGGGTTTACAGGGCTAGACCCACAGCTCATCCTCCTGGGCCTTCTTTTTCTTA
This sequence comes from Cheracebus regulus, assembly GCA_963574635.1. NCBI lineage: Eukaryota > Metazoa > Chordata > Mammalia > Primates > Pitheciidae > Cheracebus > Cheracebus regulus. The sequence continues at coordinate 5,295 of CAUYQU010074122.1, forward strand.
GGTAAAATGGGAGGTGGGTCCCAGATTATCTGAAAGATCTCATTGAGGGACCCTGTCAGTCAAGGTGGGACTTCATCAGAGTCACCTTAGGTGACTGTGGCTATTGATATAAACTTGTGAAGGGGAGGGAGGCTTGGAGATCACCTTCAGACTGTGAGCAGCGGCATGGTGGGCCTGAGAGACAGGCGAGGTGCAGGGGTCAGAAAGAAAAGGGACTATCTGAGACAGCCAAAAAGTTTTTAAAAATAAAGTGGACATTCTGAATCCACGGGAGGGAGGAGTGGACATTTGGCCTGGGTGAGGGTAGGAGCCTGCAGGACGAGACAGCTTGGAGGTCTTGAGTGGGTGGAGCCACTCAGGGGGACGGGGCAGAGTGACCACGCGGGGCTGTCTGTGCTGGCAGCCGGATACCACCAGGAGTGCCCACTCAGTAGCACCTGCGATTGATTGGCACCAGCGATGGCCTGTTTAGGGCTGTTGGGAGGGAGTCCGTTTATGTAAAGAGCTGGGAGTGCAGCCGCTTTAGACGGGGCTCTGTGATGTTTGCTGTTAGGGTCATCTGCATGGACACTCGGGGTCCTGCTCAGATGACACGGTGGGCTCCACTCTCTAAGCAGACACCTGACGGTGCCCATGTGGAGAGAGGGTGCCTGAGGAGAAGTCAGGAATGGATTTCTGCTCAACAAGCACTCTCTGATTCAAATGAGTGATGAGTAGTTTTCCCGGTCTGCACTGCACGTGGGCTCTGCAGGTGGAAAGAACACTGGAGTGGGGGCTGTACCCAAGTGCTCCCTGTCTGGTTTGGGGGAGGTGCTGACATGAGTTGGGACACATCCCCCAACTTGGAGGGCGGTGGGGGCGTGCTGGGGTCCATTGCTGCTCCCTGTTTATGCGGAACCCTAGAGGATCTGGGGCCACAGTAGCCCCCGAGTCAGCAGGGGCTGGGGCTAGAAGGAAGGAGACCCTTCCAGCAGCTGCCACCTTCCAGAGGCAAAAGATTCGCTCCTGCCCAGGGTCACCTCCCACCACAGGAGCTGCTGTGCCTGGGGGAGCTACTGTCCTAAGGAAGGTGACCCAGGACAGATCCCGGGGAGCCCAGGAAGGAGCCAGCTTCCCCTCCCTCGAGGGCGACACAGGGCTGGAGAATGCTGCATTTTGCCAGGCCCCACACCGGCTGAGGAGGGAGGACAGTGAGTTCCTCAGGACTTGCTCACCCACAGCTCTGCCCAGGAGGAGAGGCCAATATCCAAAGAAGGGATGAGGGGTCTGCCCAGAGGGAATGGGGTGGCGCCTCGGTGGCCAGGGCCAGCTGGGAGAGGGAGTGGGAGAATTGGGAAGGGGGTAATTATTTAAGGCAATGCAGCCTACGCAGGTTCCCTCGCAGGGTCCCCAGGGGGAGGCTCTGGGGTGCAGTCAGGCAGGCTGGCCCATGGCACTGGGACTCCTAGGCTCAGCAAAGACCTCCTGTCCTAGCCTGGCCCAAGAGTCGCAGGGCCCTTCTGCTCAAGGACTGTCTCAACTCTGACAACCAGCTGATGCCATTGGGCCTTGTAGTCAGTGAGGGCCAGACACCAGAGGGTCCCTGGCTCCTGTTCTGGATTGTGTGAGACCCTCAGGACCTGCTCAGGACCCCAGGAGCAGACAGGAGCAGACAGTCTCGGCTCTATGGTAAGCTGGGGTGGGACTCAGCTGATGACACTTGATTTAGAGAAACAAAGAAATGTGACACGAGTGACACCCCAAGCTGTGGTGTTTATGCTCGCAACCTCGCAACCTGAACTAAAAAGAGCAGAGATAAGTATTAACGACTTAAGTCAACACCGTGGGATTTAAATAATCCTAGGGAGAAAGGCACACAGCTGCCCACGGCTCATTACGAGGTTGGCAGGTCTGGGATAAAGGGCAGCTTGTGGTTCAGCTCCCTCAGGGGCCTCCTCAGGCGGCCAGTCCTGGGTACGAGCTGCTTCCTCTGCCCAGAGCTCACCCTGGTCAACTCACCTCCAGGTCTCGGTTTAAACACCAAACCTTCTCACCAATGCCCAGAATCCCAGCGGTGGCATTCTCTCTCTTGTGACTCTCTGCTCAGGCGCATGCGTGGCTTCCTCCCAGGACTTGAGCTCAGTGTCAGGAGGTCTGTCTTGTACCTACGCTCCCCACCCCGCTTCCCAGCATGGGGTTAAGAACCTAGTCTTCCCTTCACAATAGGTGCAGACTGACTGCGGTGAAGTCATGTTTTACATTTTTACCCAGTGTTCTTTCTCTCCTGGTGCTCTTCCTCTCCATCCCCAGCTCCCCTGTCCTTCGCCTTGAAGCCTGGAGATAGCTGGGGCTTGCCCTGCCAGGGAAGAAAGAAGCCACCAAACCCGAAAGCAGAATTCTGACCCAACAGAAAACTTTTTGTAGTGATGGAGAGTGTTTCTCATCTTGACTGTGTATACAGAAGTCGAAACTTATCAAATTGTACACTCTATGTGCAGTTGATTGCGGGCTAGGCTTCTGAATATTTTAAGCAGAGGTAAGTTTTGAAAGCCTGGTGCTTAAGAAAGAAAAGTGCTTTTAGAATTGTGGACTGTTTAAAATACCAAGAGCTGAGGTGGCGGATGCAGACACTGGAAGTAGAGGGTGGATCTCAAGCTCGGGCCTGGTCAGAACCACGCAGGGGCTGGTTCAGATGCGGTGTTTCTGATGCAGCAGATCTGGGGTGGGGCTTGAAACTGTGTCTAACAGGTCCTCAGGAGATGCTGATGGGCTGGTCCAGAGACCACACTTTGAGAACCCCTGGTCTTGAATACAGAAGGAGTGAGGATGCAAATGTGAGTTTCCTGCCTGGAGCGATAGGAGTTAGCTAGCAGGGAAGGGAAGAAGACTTGCAGTGGATGGGGCCAGAGCTTCAAGGCAGGGTGCGCCTGAGGAATGCCCAGTGTTCTGTGCTTCTGCTTCAGCGCAAACTCTCTGCGGCAAGGGGAAGGGTGAATATCTGGTGTCAGTCAGGGGCTTGAGAAGGAAGTCGTGATGGCCTGGCTCTCCAGGGCATAGCTTGGAAGACCTAGCCCTCCTGGAGAATCCTGCATGGGGACCTATGAGCAGTGGACGAATAGTGTGTCTTAGGGGCAAGGTGGAACTTCAGAGGCCTGGTGGACCAGCAGTGGCCTTGTGGTTGGGACAAGGAAGACAAGGGGGTAATTGGCCTGACACCTTCAGGTCAAGGACATCAAAAACAATTGGCAACACACAGCAAAGGTAACTCCCACTGACAGAGGGCAGCAAGGACAGAGCCAGCAGACATGTGCACAGCCTCCCAGGAATTTAGATTGCCTGAGGCCTGGTTACCCAAAAGAACATGAATTTTTTTTTTTTTTTTTTTTTTTTTTAGAGATGGGGTCTTACTATGTTGCCCAGGCTGGAGTGCAGTGGCTATTCACAGGTGTGATCCCACTACTGATCAGCACGGGAGTTTTGACCTGCTCCATTTCCAACCTGGGCCGGTTCACCCCTCCTTAGGCAAACTGGTGGTCCCCTGCTCCTGGGAGGTCAGGTCACTGTATTGACGCAGAACTTAGTGTGGACAGCCGATCGGCACAGCGCACTACAGCCCAGAACTCCTGGACTCAAGCGATCTTCCAGCCTCAGCCTCTCGAGTAGGTGAGATGACAGGCACGTGCCACCGCACCCGGCAGAACATGATTTTTAAACTGGAAGCCACCAGTTGTTTTCAATTGGCAAGATTAAGTTTTCCACCTTCAGCAAAAAATGAATGCACCAGAACCAAGTTAATTTTAGTAAGAGACAAATAAAGAGAGTTCCATCTTGTGCATTTGAATTGCTGATGCTGGGGTTATTCAATTTTAAACTTGTTAGAAATATATTCAGTTTGCCTTGCTGTGGGCTAAGACTAGCACGTCTTCATTAAGGAGTTCAAGTCTTGGAGGTTTGGTAGGACTTTGGGCATCAGAAAGGAAAACAGAACATGAAAAAACCTAAAGATGATAAAGCTTAACCCCTAACCTTGATGTGGGTGATAGAACTGTAGGGAATCTGAGTTCTGCCTTTGTCTCCCACACCTCCAGGGGATGTGGGAAGCTCTAAGCCAAGGTCGGCGGGAAGCTGAGCAGAGTTGGGGGGTTTAGGTGGGTGCTCTGACCTAACTCTAGTTCTCACCAGCTGAATGGGGTGCTGGGTCACCCAGAGACAGCCACAGCTGTCAGTTTGTGGGGCTGATGCAGCCTAGTCAGGGTTGTGTTTGGGATGGGAGTAAAGAAAGAGGTACCCGAGGACACAGTTATCTTTGGGGTCTAGTCGTCATTGACCAGACATTATTCATTCAGACCCATCATTCAGTCATTGTGCATGTTTGTAACACACACACAAGGAAATCTTGCTGCTAAAATGAAGGATTTAGAATAAATTGCACTGGCAATGCAGGGGAAATCCCATCATCTCCGGGGCCTTCCAGGACCAGCTTCTTTGAATCAGCTTTCTGAAAAACAGGAATTTCTCAAGGCTGACTTCCTGGAGATGAAAGCTGAGGCCACAGATTGTAAAAGCCTTGGCCTCAGGGGACCCTCTCCAGGTTCTGAAAGGTGCTTCTTCGAAGCTCTGTGTGTGAAGTCATTTTGTGCTCCTTCCTGGCTCTGTACCTTCAAGCTCTCCCTGGGATGCTACAGCACAGGAGAACGTGCCCTAGATTCTCCTTTGCATCCTGTCTTCATCCCCTCAGGATGTCTGTCTTGAGTTCCTATAACACTGTGACTCCCTTGAGCCGGACTCTGCTGGAACCAAGATACCCACTTACCTGAGTGGAAGAGGTGTTACTGAAACACCACGGGTTCTGTCTGGGTCCCATTGCTCACCACACAGAAAGCCAATCACTGGACAAGTATCACCAGGGAAGAAGGCTTTTTATTCAGGTGACATTAACCTGGAGAATGGGAGGTAAGTCTCAAATCTGTCCCCCTGATGGATTAAAATTGGAGGTTTATATAGCTGGGAAGGAATGGAATTGTGTGTGGGAAAACAGAAACTAGGGAAGGGTAAGGAAAACGAATGAAGGCTCTGGTGTCTTACAGTCTGGATGCAGTGATCTGGTAAATTTTAGTCCTTTCTCTGAGGGTCAGTTTCCTGAGGAAGGAACTCAGATGAGACAAATGAAAGTTTTCAAGTTTTAAGATGGGGGTGTCAATTTGTATATTTATTCAAAATAAATCATAAAGGTCAGGCACGATGCCTCACGCCTATAATCCCAGCACTTTGGGAGGCTTAAGTCAGGAATTTGAGACCAGCCTGGGCAACATGGTGAAACCCCGTCTCTACAAAAAATACAAAAATTAGCCAGGTGTGGTGGTACATGCCTGTGGTCCCAGCTACTCGAGATGCTAAGGTGGCAGAACCACCTGTGTCTGGGGAGGTTGAGGCTGCAGGGAGCTGTGTTTGCACTCTGGCCTGGGCAACAGTGAGAACCTGTCTTAAAAAGAACGTAATTTACATATTTAATTCCCACGTGTGTCATATTTGACTTGTATAGGAAAATAAAGATCCTATTACATCTTGAACATGATCTACCAAAACATATTTATACTGGTAGGAGGATCAGTTGAGCCCAGGAAGTTGAGTCTACAGTGATCACCCCACTGAACTCCAGCCTGGGGAACAGGTTCATTAAAATAAAAAAAACAGGCCAGGCACAGTGGCTCACGCCTGTAATCCCAGCACTTTAAGAGGCTGAGGTGGGTGGATCACATGAAGCCAGGAGTTTGAGACCAGCCAGGCCAACATGACGAAATCCTGTCTCTACTAAAAACACAAAAATTAGCTAGGTGTGGCGACGCATGCCTGTAATCCCAACTACTTGGGTGGCTGAGGCATGAGAATTGCTTGAACCTGGGAGGTGGAGGTTGCAGTGAGATTGTGCCACTGCATTCCAGCCTGGGCGACGAGGGAGACCTAGTCTCAAAAACAAAACAAAACAAAAAAATAAAAAAACCCATAAATATTGGTTATTGGGACAATAGGGCTGGTTTCAGTGGGGAGCCCAGTTTTCAACTCTTCTTTGAACTTCCTGCTTCCTCAAAAGGCCACTGAGCTCTGAAAGATTTGGGACTAAAGACCTATCTCAGGAATCTTGCCCTGAGCTAAAGTCCACTTGAGTTGGGGCCATTGCTTACCTTGGTTGGAGGGGAGTAGCAATGTTTGCTGCACATGGAGAGAGTCTTAACATGCCTCTTACTGAAGAGATGGACGCTGGCGCCCGGTCGGCATGCTGGTACCATGTGTGTTGCCAAGAGCCTGTCTGTTCCTACTGGGCCCGGTAGCACAAGAGACGCTCCCACAGCCCCTCCCTGTGGATTTAGGAAGGTTGGCCTTCCTACTCTTACACACAGCTACTTAGGGCAAATCTGCAAAGCATATTTTGCATGTTGAAGCATAGGTCTATTTGGATTATTCTTTCTCCTATTTTCTCCTGACAGCTTCCTTTCCAAACAAGAAAAAAACAAAAGCTGGCCAGGCGTGGTGGCTCATGCCTGTGATCCCAGCACTTTGGGAGGCTGAGGCAGGTGGATCACTTGAGGTCAGGAGTTCAAGACCAGCCCGGCCAACATGGTAAAACCTTGTTTCTACTAAAAATACAGGAATTAGCCAGGTGTGGTGGCAGGCGCCTGTAATCCCAGCTCTACTTTGGAGGCTGAGGCAGGAGAATCGCTTGAAACTGGGAGGCAGAGGTTTCAGTGAGCTGAGACTGTGCCATTGAACTCCAGCCTGGGTGACAGAGAGAGACTCAATCTGGAAAGAAAGAAGAGAGAGAGAGAGAGAGAGAGAGAGAGAGAGAGGAAGGAAGAAAAAGAAAAGAAAGAAAGAGAGAAAGGAAGAAAGAAAAGCTGAAAACATTTATTAAAAAAAGAAAACGATTGCAGAATATGCAATAATTAGTAGGTATTTGGTCTTCTGGGGATAGATATTACATCCTATTTGCAAACGTTTGTTGATGATCTGAGTGGTCACTTTTTTGATACCGTGAGATACCACTTCACGCTCACTAGGATGGCTACAATCAAAATCACAATGGTTGGCAAGGATGTGGGGAAATGGGAGACTTCATAAGTCGTTGCTGGTGGAAATGTACAAGGCAGAGCCACTATCGAAAACAGTTTGGGAGTTCTTCAGTTAAACATAGTTACCACAAGACCAGCAAGTCTACTCCTAGGTGTATACTTAAGAGAATTGAAAACATATGTCCACACAAAACTTGTACACGAATGTTCATAGTAGCATTATTCATGTTAGGAATAAAGTAGAAACAACTCAAGTGTCCATCGATTGATGAATGAATAAGTAAAATGTGGCATATCCTACAATGGAACATTACTCATCATAAAAAGGAATGAAGCATCAATACATGTGACAACATGGATGGACCTTAACATGCTAAGTGAAAGAAACCAGACCTAAAAAACTGTCTGATTTCATTTATATGAAATTTCTAGAATAGACAAACCCATAGAGGCAGCAAATAGATGAATGGTTGCCGGGGCTGAGGCCAGGAAATGGGAAGTGAGAGCTAATGGGCACGGAGATTCTTTTGGAGGTTATGAAATGCTCTTGGAGAAGATAGTGATGGTTGTGTGACTTCATGTCTATACTAAAAACCAATGGAATGTATACTTTACCAAGGTGAATTTTATAGCGTGTAAATTATGTCTCAATTTTGGAAGCCTCTTCATTAAGAACACATGAGCCTACTTCTGCAGCACATGTGCTAAAATTGGACTGACACAGAGATTAGCATGGCCCCTGCACAGAGATGACACACAATTCGTGCAGCATTCCATGTTAATAAAGAGAACACATTTGCACTCCAACTTACACGTGTCACCGATCATCTTTGATTCTGTTAACAATTTTTTCTTTGGTAAAACCCACAAGATGAAAAACACTCTCCTTTTCTAAATTGCTCACTAGATTGACTAGAATGGTATCTAATAAATTCTTTTTTTTTTAATGATGATAATACAAGAATGATTTTATAGTTGGGGCATCTGTTGAAGGGGGGGGAGGTTGTTACGTGATCATGTTCCTGTCTTAAAGAGGAATTTAAACAGTTCCTCTGATCTTTTAAATATTCAAAAAGATTATTTTTGAAACTGCTGTTTAAATGCAGAAAGTAGGATTTAAGAAGGTGCAGCTTCAAAGCTGGAATTCACAGAGCTGCAGAGAAGTTTATAAAGCAGTATCACATAATAAAATTAAAGTGTTCCCACCAATTATGAGGGCATTCTTTTGAGACTAAAAGCATTTCTTGCAGTGTTCAAACATATCTCGATATACTAAAAAGAAAGGAAAACCCTTTACATGTAGACTTTATTTTACAGGAATGATAGTGCCTTCTGGGTCTTGCTTCACTGGGATTTTTAAAAATCAAGGAAATGTATATGGATGTGCTTTGCTCCCTCTGAAGAAATGTGACATATAAATTCAAAACATTGTTATCTTAATTCAATAAAACTTTATGGAAATGATATAAAAGCACCTGGCGAATTCTAGTTTATGCTCTAATTACCCACAGAAAACATTTTTCACTTACTCCATAAAAGGGTTATAGCCTTACTTTTTTTTTTTATTTATGTGAGCTTGAAATGAAATGCACTCACTTCCCAGTAGGGAGGTGATTTGCTGTCAAATCATGGGAGGAGGATGGTTTGACAATGAAAGTTGCTGATAGTCACATCCACGTGCTCCTACCCCGACTCACCGCGCCACACTCTGGACCAAACAACTCCTTTTTCTTTTTTTATTCCAAATTGCTCCTTGAGAAGTCTTGTTTATACAATTTTATGCAAGCTAAGGGGAAGCCCATTGCGTTCTAGGTGCTTTTCTTCTCTCCCTCTCTCTCCTTTTTCACAGAACCTAATTACTGGACACATCGCTTTCTTAATCAAGAACAGAAAGGCAGGTCCTCCTGGCTGTCCCCTCTGGCTGAGGAAAGGCAGCCAGTTCAGCGTTTAGGGCCCTGGAATTTTCTCTGAGCAATAACCAGCTTGGCGTGGGCTCTGCCGATGAGGTCCGCGGGGGCTGGGTCATCAGAAAGAAGCCCTGGAGATACCCATTCCCTGCAGGACCTGGGGGGCTCCCCTGACCAGAGGAGGGCTGGCCTTTCGCTGGGGTCCTTTCACCTGCTCCACGTAGACCTCCCACCAGAAATCTGCACCCTCCTGCCCCCTTCTTCCTCTGCAGGAAGTTTCACACTCACTCATCTGGCCCAGAAACAAGCTTCCTCTTTCTCAGATGCAAGACCACCTACTGGCTCTGGAATTCCTTCACAGACTAACCAGGCCCTCCTGGAGCAGGCCCCAAAAAGCCAAATGATTCATGTGGTTGTTATGTGCATTGCAGACTGTCCATCAACAGAAGTGGAAAAAAACCACCTTTGGGGGCAGTCTCCAGGCTTAGGCACAGCAGTGAGTTCCCAGCTTCAAAGGAACTTTATCTAAAAGCCATTTTTCTCTGGAGCTGAGAGGAGCAGGGAGAGCGGGCAGCTGGCCAGCCACAGCTGGAGAGAGGACTGGGAAGGGCTGCCGAGCACCAGCTCCTCTGCTGGGTTCCCGGGTCTGGTTTTATTTTGGCCGTGTCAAATTCTGGCTCGAGTTTGTACTGGTGTTGCCAGCTCATTCATTATATCCATAAAATAATAATGCCAGCAATAACAACAATGAATAATAATAACAACAGCAGATCCCATTTACTCAGCATGCACCGTGTGCCCAGTGCTGGGCTAAATGTTTAACCTAAATTTTCTCATTCGATCCTTACAGACTCCTAGAGGTTAAATGACCTCCCTAAACCCAAGTCGGCCATGAAATTTTGTCTGAATCCTAAGCGCATTGAGTATTCTGGTCTTCTACATACAGCCTGGGCTGTATTTTCCAATCCCCAGAGGAGGGAACTTTCAGAAGGCTGTTAGCTCCCCAGACCCTAGAGGCTGGGACGTCACTGAGGGGCTGTCACTTTTAGGGAGGTCCTATGCACACAGAGATGGCAAAGCAATGTACCCACGTCTTTACGTCAAAGGCTAAGGGAAACGTCACACTCTCAAATATTAGAAGGAAAATTATAAAATTGGTGAATATCAGAGTTAAGCAAAATTTGTCTTTTATATAGTAGACACTCCAAATCATTCTGTGAAGTAGAACTCTCTTTTTTTTTCCTCTTAGACTTACCTCTTTTGTGCTTAGTAGGCGCTTTAGATGTCTTTGTAGGGGAGGTATTGCCCAAGCTTATTTTCTTCACAGCATCTTGAGTGTACATCTTGAGCTGTAGATTTTCAGGTCATGTAAAATGTGGGTGGAAACACAATTTTTTCCTTAATGTCTTTGTCTCTATTATCTTGATACTTAAAACATTCCTTGGAGCCTAACTGATTAATCTATTTTTGAACATATCATAGTAATGTGAACCACAAATTAGCACACATTATTTTTCCAGGGCTGGAACATTTCTTGAGGTTTCAGAACCTAAACATTTCCCAAGAAAATCTGCAAATTAATATTAGCAGAGTCCATACATTCTTTCTAGAAACAGGTGCTAAATGACTCCTAAATATATAAAGAATAGAAACTAAAACAGGACAACCTATCAGGAGTTTATTTTAAATAAACTCCAGATGGAAGATTTCCACTTGGGCGTTTTGGCAGCACACCCCGGCTTCTAGGCGAGTGCACCCCTGCAGTCAGCCACAATCCCCTTGGCTCTCGTTGCTTAGTCAAGGAGCAAAATCAATGGCCTGTCCTTTCATCTTCCCCTATTCCAGCCCTGCCCCCCAAGTCTCTCCATGCAAAGGATCCTTTGTAGTTGTACCTAATTTTCCTTCAGGCCTTGTAACTCTTTATTTCTTTGGCGATACCTGTTTTACTCTAGTGAGGCGAGCAGGCACAGGTAATAATGTGGATAATTCAGACCAAGCTGCTGCATGGATTCTGAGAGAGGCACAGAACAGGGAGGGTGCCTCAGCTGGCCTGGTGGCCCCCAGGACACCAGGGAGGCTTGCACCTGTCCAGCTGTTGTGGGATACTCCCCAGTTCAAAACCTCCACACAGTCTAAGATGGCTTGCGGAACCCAGCTGGCCCAGAGCTCTTCACGGCAGGGCTAAGTTACTTCCCACGCTTGCCATCCATGTCTTCCACCTCCACCTGTGGTGCCCTCGGATGTGTCCCCAGGCCTTTGCTGAGCTCTCTTCTTCCTAGAAGCCCTTCCTTCCCGACATGGCCAGAATCCTAAGCAGCTTTCCAGGCTGAAAGACAGCTTCCCTCATGGCCAGCCTCACTTCTCTGCAGCCATAATGAAACCTCGTCCACTTCCCTTTCTCCCTTCTTCCTTCCCTTCTTCTTTAATATTTTATTATGGGAAACCTCAGACATATTCAAAAGCAGACAAAATAATACAGTGAAATGTTGTGTTCCTCTTGCCAGGGTTCAACAGTGTGAATGCATGCCCCGAGAGGTTTCACCTGTTCCCATTCAATCATTTTGAAGCAAATCCCAAATTTCATCATTTCATCCACGAGTGTTTCAGAATGTATTTCTAAGCATTATTCAAAAAAAAAAAAAAAAACTTAACACAATACTGTTATCATACCAAATACAACAATTCCTTAAGATCATTACATCTCCTCAATTGTCTAAGAATTTTTTTAATAGTTTGTTTAAATGAGAATCCAAGTAAGGTGTACATATGGCAAATGGCGGATTGGTTGCTCAAGCTGCTTTCAATTTATGGCGCCTCACCTAGCTCTCCCTAATTTCACTGTTGGAAATCCAGGGTCCCTTGCCCTGCAGAGCCCCCGAGTCTGGACTTCGCCCAGGGAGCCCTAGAGTTTCCCTTTGATGACCCCTCTGCTTTGGCCTCTGGAGCCCTTGCAGTCACTGGGAGCTTCCAGGGACTCGCCGAGGAGGCGGGGTCCTTGCCGAGGAGGCGGGGTCCTTGAGGTGAGGTCCTTCCCTCCTAGGTCACTCAGGAAATGTCCTCTGAAGCCTATGGCAGCTGTGACTTACGATCCTGAACCTTCAGATTCCAGGATTGTCTCTGCCGGGGGTCTGCAACTCAAATCCCACAAATTGGGGCAGAAACTCTGCAGCCGCTGCCAAGACAGGCCCTCACCAGGCCCCTGAGCTCCAGCCAGGAGCCCATTCCACGTGGAATCTGAGGGAAAGTTCAGTGCCTGGGCCGCCGGATTCTGGCCTTGCCTGACTTTCTTCAGTGTGGCTAATGCCCAGGTGGCCACGGGACAGGCGGAGGTCCAGATCCACACCTCTTTCTCTAAGCCAAAGTCTGTGGGAGGAAATTGCCATTTCTGAGCATCTTAGACTCTCTCTGCTCCCGCTTTCCTGCTTACCTCGGGGTAGGTCTCCTTTCCACCTGCATTGCATTTACTTAAGACTCTACCCATTGATACACCAGAGGAGTGATAAAAGGACTTAAACAATTCAAGAGAACTGCCATGGTGCAAAATCCTTTTTTGAAAGTCAGAAATCTGATACCACCTATCCCTGTTAAACCACCCAATTCATTCCTGAAATTCTTGCTGCTAAGGACAAAGTCATTTAATGAAAGAAATTTCTCCCATTAATTTTAATGGGAAAAAAATATGATGCGTTGTCCTCCAACCCAAGATACCCAAACAATTTTCAAAGGTAGGAAACTCTACCCATTGAACAATGAAAGTAAGTAATGCAAGTAATAAACAACAACACAAAGGTAGGGGCATCTAGGTTGTACATAAAATGCAATGTAATAAAGGTTTTTGGAACCAAAGGAGCAGGAGTAGCTGAGGGAGGGCATTCTTCTTTGGAAGGCTCATTCTTTCTTCATGTTTACGTCACCAGTTTCTCAGCCTTTGGGCTCACAATTACTTTGCCTGCAAATGGTGCTTTAAATTATATATACGCAGATAGACATTGCTAGAGTAAATAAAGGCTGAGCACAAGAGTGCTTGGGAGTGTGGGAACAGCACAAATGTCCAAGAAAGTGAGAGCTACAGAAGGTGCTGGATCCTCCTCTCTCTCGCCAGGTTCACATTTGCAAGGCACACTGAGTCCATGCAAGCACGATGCACAGGCGCACCGTTCAGGTCTGTTCCTTATGAGATTCTTTGGCGAAACACTGTTATGTCAACTAAATTCTGAGTGTGGTTTTGCCTGCCTTGGATATCAAAATATCACTGCTTGTAGCATATTTATTTAGTGTGCTTTTTGGATAAAAGGATATTGTACTGAAAAAAAAAAAGCCACTGTCCAAAATGTGATTCCGGAGCCATTATGTTGAAGAGTTAATGCAACAGTCATCATGTGAGGAAAATCTGTGTGCCTTGGTCTTTCCCTGAGTTTTCCTTCTGCTGAGAGTCCTGATTTCCTCTCAGGCAAATACACGCTTCAGGTAGACTAGCATAAAGGTCAGGTTCTCAGAAAGCCAAAAGAGAACAGCCCCTAGATACTTCTATTACCAACATCATACTTATCTCCTCCTTATCCTGAATTCATAGTTCTTCAAATCACTGATGCGTGCAACAGCATGAATGAGTTCCAAAAACAGGCAGCATGAAAGAGGTCAGACAACGGAACACACACTACATGTGTCTGAAATCTGGAATAGGCACGTCAATCCAAGGAAACATAAACCAGAACGTGTCCCTTGCAGGTGGGAGCAGGGCGTTGACACAAAAGAAGCATATAGAAATTTTCTGGGGTGAATGAAATGTTCTTCACCTTGCTTTGGGTGGTGGTTACACAGGTATGTGTAACTGTCAAAATCCACCAGTCTCAACATCTAAGATCTGTGCATTGCTTTGTAGGTTGGTGCAAAAGTAATTGTGGTTTTTGCCACTGAAAGTAATGGCAAAAAGTAAACTTTCAATGCCATTAAAGGAATGGCAAAACCCACAATTACGTTTGCACCAACCTAATTAACAGCAAAAACCGCAAGTATTTTTGCGCCAACCTAATATATTTAAGAATATTAAAATAAATGAATAAAAGAATTCAAGAGTCTCTTAACATGGTTATTAAATGTGTGCCTGATTAAATGTTCTTTATGTCGAGGCAGTGAGTCAGTCCTGGAGGTGCACAATCCTCCAATCAAATAAACCCAGAGTGGAGCAGCATCCTGGCAGACCCTGCGTCACCTGCTTCCTCCAGCCATGGACAGAAATACCTTCTCTTGGGGCCACAGGTGCCAAAGGCTGAGACAATGCTTGGTGGTTTGGGGATATTCCCAAATTTCTTCCTCAAGTTATTTCACCTGTGCATCTTTCTCTTGTTTCATTTCCCCAGGACCATGCAAAGCATCTACAGTAATGCATTCATTTCTAGGGTTTTGTTATGGCAATAAGAAAGGCCACACACTGGGAGGCTGAAATGTATTAAATGTGTTGCTTCTCGGTTGTGGAGGCTGAAGTCTGAGATCAAGGTGTCAACAGTGCCACATTCACTCTGTGGGTGTTGGGGAAGGGTCTGTTCCAGGCTTCTCTTTGGCTCTGGTAGCTCCTCGGCTGTGGCAGCACAGCTCCAGTCTTCACATGGTGTTCTCCCTGTGTGTACGTCTGTGTCCAAATTTCCCTTTTATAAGGACACCAGTCATAACTGATTAGGAGCCTTGCTCAGTAGGTACCTACTCCAGTGTGATCTCATCTTAACTAATGACATCTGCGAACAACCCTGTTTCCAGTAAGCTCACATACTGAGGTACTAGGAGTCAGGACTCAACATACGGACTTTTGGGGGACAAAACTCAACCCATAGCAGCCAAAGTTCCTCAAACCTCAGTCATTTCTTGGACCACCTTTGTATTTGTTTTCTTAAATAATATGATACCTATACTATTAATTTGATATTAGCTTTTTTTTTTTTTTTTTTTTTTTTGAGACAGAGTCTCACTCTTGTTGCCCAGGTTGGAGTGCAATGGCATGATCTTGGCTCATCACAATCTCTGCCTTCCAGGTTCAAGCAATTCTCCTGCCTCAGCCTCCTGAGTAGCTGGGATTACAGGCATGTGCCACCATGCCAGGCTTTTTTTTTTTTTTTTTTTTTTTTTTTTTTTTTTTGGTGACGGGGGTTGTGCGTGTTGGTCAGGCTGGTCTCAAACTCCCAACCTAAGGTGATCCACCCGCCTCGGCTTCCCAAAGTGCTAGGATTACAAGTGTGAGCCACCGTGCCCAGCCCAGCCCTTTTTTTTTTTTTTAACCTAATACCATAATACTCTATACCATAAACAGAAAGCCAGTATCACATGGCCTATGGAAGTTTATGATAAACATAATACATAAAATACACTAAAACCATAAATAATGTAATAAATACAAACACATGACTATTAAAATAAGTGTTTTGGCTGGGCACGGTGGCTCACACCTATAATCTCACCACTTTGAGAGGCTGAGGTGGGTGGATTACTTGAGCCCAGGAGTTTGAGACCAGCCTGGGCAACATGGCGAAACCTCATTTCTGTAAAAATGAAAAAATTAGCCCTGGGCAGTGGTGCATGCATGTAGTCCCAGCTACTTGGTCGGCTGAGGTGGAAGGAGCACTTGAGCCCAGGATGTCGAGGCTACAGTGAAGACCACTGTGCTCCAGCCTGGGCAGCAGAGTGAGACCCTGTCTCAAAAACAAAACAAAGCAAAAAAGAAAGAAATAAAATAATCCTTGTCAATGTACTACTCCATATCTCGTTCTTATCGCCTGTAGCTGAAAGCTCCCTTTGGAAAACACATACTATATTTAATCTTGATGGGGTCTGAGGGGAATTTCTGGAAATTACATCAGAAGCCAAGAAGGCACTCGTAGCATGAGAATCTCAGGCCCTGATAGGATGGAAACAGAAAGGCTGTGGTCCACTAGGGCTTGGAAGGGGAGGGTGAGGTCTAATTACCAACACAGTACACAGATCAGAGGATCAGAGAGTGACCTTACAAACCACATTTCATAAATAAAAAAAGTGAGGCCCAGAGAGGTGAAGGCCAGACAGCACCAGGGCCGAGGTGGAACCTGAGCCCTGACTTCGTACTCTCACGTCGGTTAAGCGAACCCTGCAGAGCGGCAGCTGGAGACAGCATCCTGCGGCAGATCACAGGTGAGGGTTGCACCACACCTGGGTTCTGTCTTGTGGGTGATGACACACCTGGGTGTCAGCAAATTCTTGGTGACCAGGCATCGTTCTGAGCTAATTTTGGTTTATTCTTATCAAAAGAGAAAGGCGTACTGAGTGTCAAGATGGAGCTTCCATTGGCCTCAAACTGTTTGCTAAAGAGAACTGTGTGGTTTTTTGGCTGGTTGCTTTTTATAAAAATATGGTAGTTGAGCATGGTTGAAATTCACACCATGCTAAAAGGTGTGTGGTACAAAGTTTTCTTCCCAGTGCTAACTGACAATCTCTGGAATCCCCTCTCTGTAGGCACATACGATTCCTGTTCTGTGCATCTTTCCAGAGCTGTGAAGGGGAGTGGGGAGTGGCAGCTTTAACACAGGCACCAGTGAAATAGCTGAAACAAACTTCACCAGGATCATATCACTTCTGGGAACAACCCCTCAGTCTCCACGCATCCAGTGTTTCTACCCTGCCCCCTGCTTAGCTCATTTTCTTTCTCATCCTCTTTTCATTAAATTGTAGCCTTTGTAAAGTATTCTGGGTGAAGGATACGGGACAGGAAGAAGGAAGGCCGCTGCAGCCACGCCCACTGGCTCTTGGAGGAGGGTCTGGCTGCCCACACGAGAGGATGAATAAATCTTGTCAGAATAAGAATTTGGGAAAGGAGAGAGATAGATAACATTTATTCAGCATACTATTTGACAGACACTTTAAAACATAACCTCAAAATATGGGTGCTTTCATTTCCAGTGTGTAGAAAGGAACCCAGGGGTGAAAGAGGTTACGGAACTTGCCTCAATCCCAGCTCGTCTGATTCTCCAGTCTATGCTTCCTTTTGGGGATGAGACATCTGGTAGAATTACTTCCGCTTAAGGGGACAATCCATAGTATCAGGCAGATTTGGTCCCTTACAGGATAAGCTCCATCTTCATCTCTGTGCTTCTTCTGCATTGTACGTGGTCTAGGGATGCCATAAATGCATATTGAGTGCGTGAGATCACCAAGGAAGAGAGAAAGGGAGAAGACACAGGACAGAAAACCAAGGATCGAATTCATTCAGGAGTGTGAGAGGCCACCTCTGGGGCACGTGAGATTCAAACCAGAGCCCAGGGAGAAATAAATTCAGGAAGGAGACTTAACAGCATGGGCTGCTATGGAGGCTTCTAGAAGATGCTGTTGGCCCTGATGATTGGCGAACTGTGAGTGGGTTCAGTAAAATGGTAGAAAGGAAGGCAGATTTTGTGTGTGTGTGTGTGTGTGTGTGTGTGTGTGTCAGAGAGACAGAGAGAGGGAGGTGCACTTAATGCCGATGTTCACTTCATGTCTTGTTTTCGGGCTAGTGCAACTTTATGAGGTTAGATTTACCAAGCCTTCATTCTGAAGCCTGGCATTTCTCCCAAGAGTGCCAGTTCTGCCTAATGAGAACAACTCAAGTGAATCCACAGGAAAGAAAAAGGAAAGTGACACTTTAATTTTATCCAGCCTGAAACACAACTGTACACAAGGAATGCGCCTGTGATTCTGACTCATAAATGTATCAATGCCTTACTTTATGGAATAGAAAGGTGCTCTGCTATGAAGTGAATAAACATTATTTTTCCACTGAATTCAGCTATAAAGTGACTGGAAATCTTTCCGTGGGGATTGAGGAAAAAAAAAAAAGAAAGAAAGAAAAACGGAGAAACAAACCCACTGCCAGAAGGAAGAGAAGACCCATAGCTGACCACGGCCAGCTCCTGCAGGGCAGAGGTGACTCCGCAGTTTTCTTGGATCGATTTGTGTTTCCTTCTTCCAAACATCCTGGTCTGTAAGGATTGCTCTAACTTCCTTCTGCTTAGGAAAATTAGGGGCTATAATACCCAGTGGAGCTGGCATGCAGTATTTTGCTTGGCCTGGGCTCCATTTGACACAATACGGAACATTCCTTAGGTTCAAGGGTTTTGGCTACATAAACTCAGTAATCTACTTCATCAGTTAGTAAATCCACAGTCATACCTATCAAGTTTCCTTGGACTGGGAGGTGCTGCAGCACTGTGCTTTTGCATATGGGCTTCAGGGCCATGTAGACCTGGTTTTGAGACTCAGCTCTGCCACTTAGCAGCTACACAAGCTTGGATCTATTAAAATCTCTGGGTTTTAGTTTCCACATTTATGTGATAGGCATAATACACACCTTGGGATTACAGAAAGCATTAAATGAAATTACGTGTTTGTATACACACACATCTGTGTCGGTATACATACACGCCACGTGTTCCATGCTTCATACTGAGTATTTACTGGGTATTCAGCAGGGGTAGTAACTGTGATGATGGTGGTGGTAATAAAAACACACATACAGAATCCTGTCCCAGTAGATGACTCTTTTTATTCTGCCACAGAGATCTATTTTCATTGTCCAAAGGCACAGAATTTTCACAGCTTTCTAAAATCTCAAGCCTTCTACATTAGTAGTACTCAAAGAATTTTCCCCCAGTTGGAACCGCAACATTTAAAAACCTACAGATAAGAAGTGCTACCATATGCTCGAGAACCTCCGCCTTCTGCAAGTCACATCACCGCGCAAGAATGTATTGTCCAGGGTGTCTCGTTACTTTGTCAGCCAAACAAAATGTGGCCAGAACTGTGGGATGCGTGCTGGCCCCAGTGCACCTGTGTGCACATGTGGTCACAACGAAGGGGATCTTTTTCCAGGGTGATGGGAAGCTGTAAGGGAAGGTCTGGAATCCAGAGGGCTGAAACCCTGACAGGTTTGTCTTCCTAGCTGGTTAAGTAACCTTGGGCAAGTTACTTAACATTTCTGTGGCAGTTTTCTTGCTTGTAAACTGAGGGGTGATTACACCTCTCTTACAGGGCTTATCCTGGAGATTAGAGAAGGAAATGGATGTAAAGACCCTGGCACGGGCCAGCATGCTAGTGATTCTTCTCTTCCCCCCTTTCTCAGGACACCCTGTATTACCTTTACTGGTAATTCAGATCACAGAATTTCCTCAATGTTTGATCCTAGTGGAGAAAGACGGTGGCACATATACCCAAATTGCATAAACTCAGTAGTTTTCAAAACCCGAGTAAGTGGAGAGTAATTCTTCTATTCAGAATGGCAGGGGCTCTGTTCCAGTTATAGTAACTTGACTATGTTGTCAATAACTAAACCTTAAAGACTAATCATACGGTGAAATGTATTCATGCCAGACCGCTATTTATTTCACCTGTAATCACTACCTACCATCTTCCTCTTGCCTTTGGATCCCCACAACCAGGATGGATTTCAGGATCCATCAATCAGTTCCTTGCAAGTTCCTTCCTTAATTCAGTCCCTTAATTCTATTATCTGCCTGTCTGCCTTCTCTTGCTTGTGCCCTGAATGAGCTGAATGTCACTGGACAAAGCTACACAACTTGGCTGACTAGGTTTAACTTCTTTTAGCGCATGAGCTCACACTCCCTGTGGACACTCAACATTGGCTGGCAATCTTACCATGTTTCTTCTGTAAGGTCACTCTTCCCTTTCTGAGATGACTATTTCGTACTTTCTCTCTCTCAGCCTCCCACATTCCCTTCCTGCCTCCTAGAAGGTGATCTTGCTTTATTCTTTATTCAGAAAATAGAAACTGCTATGATGACTCTCATCTTCCCATTGCCAAACAAACAAATCTTCCTGCATCTGCATCAGCCCACAGGATCCTCCTTCCTGCAATGACAGAGAAGTTGCCCTTCCTACCAAAGGCTTGTCCCCCAGTGTGCCCCCTTAGTGCTTTTCCAACTTTAATGTGTATGTGAATTGCCTGCTTGTTAAAATGCAGTCTGATTCAGAAGATCTGGGCCAGGGGCTGGAGATTCTGCATTTCTAACAAGCTTCCAGGTGATGCCAATGATCTGAGCTGCAAGTGTACATTCCTCTCTCTCTTTTAGGTCATTTTTATCATTAAAGCAGGCTCTAGTAGCTTCCTTTTTTCTTTCTTTCTTTTTTTAGATGGAGTCTCCCCCTGTTGCCTGGGCTGGAGTGCAATGGCATAATCTCAGCTCACTGCAACCTCTGCCTTCTGGGTTCAAGTGATTCTCCTGCCTCAGACTCCAGAGTAGTTGGCACCACAGGTGCTTGCCACCATGACCGGCTAATTTTTGTATTTGTAGTAAAGACGGGGTTTCACCAGGCTGGTCTCAAACTCCTGACCACAGGTGATCTACCCGCCTTAGTCTCCCAAAGTGCTGGGATTACAGGTGTGAGCCACCGTGCCTGACCATAGCTTCCATTTTTAAAGCTCCTCCCTTGATCAAACATCTCTCTCGAACTACTACCCCAATCCATCTCCTTTAAAAACAATTCTTATTCAAACAATTTCTACCTAGGCTACGTCCACCATTCCAAATTTTACCTTTTTGCTGTCTTTATTTTCTTCTGATTACAAAAGTAATGCACTTTTTTCCTCCCTAAGACAGAGTCTTGCTCTGTTGCCCAGGCTGGAGTGCAGTGGCACGATCTCGGCTCACTGCAACCTCCACCTCCCAGGTTCAAGCAATTCTGCCTCAGCCTCTCGAGTGGCTGGGATTATAGATGTGTGCCCCCATGCCCAGCTAATTTTTGTATTTTTAGTAGAGATAGGGTTTCACCATGTTGGTCAGGCTGGTCTTAACTCCTGCCTCAGCCTCCCAAAGTGCTGGGATTATAGGCGTGAACCATGGTGCCCAGCCCACATTCACTTTTAAAAATTTCCCAAAATATATCATACAGAACCAAAACTCTATCCTCCCTTGTGAAAGGCTTAGTTACCATTTTTTTTGGCCTATAAACGTTTTAATTTGGAAAAAAAATTACACATAGAAAAGTCAAGATGATACCATAACAAACATCTGTGTGTTTGTCATATTTATTGGCTGTGTATATTTATTAAAAAATCAGAGACAAAATTGAAATATGTTCTATGTGCCTATCTAGTGTTGTTTCCTCCCCTCCACAAAGGCCACCATTGTGAAGTTGGCGTGTGCATTTGTTAGGCTCAGATCAGCTGCACACATCAGAAATCCAACACAGCGGTAGGTTAAAGAAGATAAAAACAGACTTCTCTTTCACGTGAAGGTCTGGGTGGGAGGAATGGGGTGCTTTGGTGCTCTGGTATCCGGAGCCCAGTCTCCTGTTATCTCGCAGCTCTGCCATCTTGTCGTCCAGGGCAGCAGCTCCAGGTCCTTCATTTTAGCAACAGGAAGGAAGTTTTACTACCTCTGCAGTCTCCCCTCACGAATTTTACTTTGCATACACTTCTGCTATTGATGTCATCAATATTTCCAGTTGCTTTATCTTCCCATATTCCTCAGAATACTTCACCTATTGATGGTATGTTTTTCATTAATAGTATAGATTTATTATTATTATGTGAGATGGAGTCTTGCTCTGTTGCCCAGGCTGGAGTGCAATGGTGCGACCTTGGCTCACTGCAACCTCTGCCTCCCAGATTCAAGTGATTCTTGTGCCTCAGCCTCCCGAGTAGCTGGGATTACAGGTGTGTGCTACCATGCCTGGCTACTTTTTGTATTTTTAGTAGAGATGGGGTTTCACCATGTTGCCCAGGCTGGTCTTGAATTCCTGACCTCAGGTGATCTACTCACCTCAGCCGTCCAAAGTGCAGGTATATTATTTTTAAAATAAGCACTTAAAAATGTTTTAACATGTCATCTCAGGACATGTTAAAGGGCAGGATAGATGGCAAGCCATGTGATTCATCTGGAAGGCTTGGTTCTGGCCTTGTCTTCTCACTCTATACTTACTCTCCCCAAGTGATCTCATCCTCTCTCATAAATGCATTCCCCTTTATACTCTGACGATTCCCAACTTCATAGCTACCATCCTTGACACTGTGCTTTCCCAAATACGCGGCTAGTATATCCAATGACCCAACACTTCTTTGGATGTATTCAAGGTACTTAAATCTCAGCACATTCAAAACTGAACAACTCTGTCTTGCTGCTCCATACTCTTGCCCGTGTTGATAAGGTTCCAGTGGGCTCACCAGCACCGTACCCACATTCCAGATCACAGGAAAGAATAGAGGTAGTGGAGGGTAGGCCACTTCATTTTATAGGATGAGATCTGCAATTGCTCCCGTCACTTCTGTTCACTTCTTTTAGCCAGAATTTTGTTCCATGGCTATGCCTAGCTGTAATAAAGTGTATTAGCTAGTTATTGCTATGTAACAAAACACTGGCTTACTGACTTAAATCAATCCTTCTATTGCTCACAAATGTAAGGATCAGGTGAACAGTTTATCTGGTCTTGGTTGGGTTTATGTAGCATCTGCTATTAGAACTCACTGGGTAGGTGGCTCTGCTGATCTTGGCTGGGTTCCCACATGAATTGGAGGATTGGTTGGTCTAGGACTGCCACACTTCTTTTCCAAATGACCTCTCATCTTCTAGCAGGGTAGCCTGGAGCTTACACTCAAGGCATGGAAGGAGTCCAAGAAAGTGGGGAAGTGTGCAAGGCTTCTGGAGGCCAAGGCTGGAAACCGGCACAAGATAACTTCTAGAGTCTCCTGGTCAAAGCAGGTCACAAGGCCAGCCAAGTGGGGGGAACAAAGACTCCACCTTTTTTGTGAAAGAAGGTGCAAAAGATGGAGATGGAAGGATTGGGACTATTTTTTGTAATCAATCTATCGCATGGAGTTTGGGGAATTTAGTTTCTAGTGGAGTGGCCACATGCCCAGCTGAAACTCCAATAGTTCTATTTATAATAAAAGGAAGAAAAGGAGAATGGGTATTAGAGATAATTTATAGACTCTGCCTCAGAAGGAATTATAGTTCCCCATTCATCTTCCCTAAATAGAGGATACACTCTCAATTTCTTGCCATTAATAATAATAACATCCTGACAAAGTTTCTATTCTTCTTAACTAGAGCACATTTCTCCCTTGATGGCGCTGACCCAGCAACTTACTCTGTGACCTCTTAATCAAGTGTACATTGCTTACAAACATTTTGGGGGTTTAATGCATACAGTCTTTTGATTATTTTGTAGTACCTAGCAAGGTAGCATCTTTATGTAAATGTACTTTTAAAACACTCACTTTATAAAAATTTTATGTTAAAAAACAATTTTTATATAAACCTATTTTTTCTCTCATTTGACTATTAAAAAAGTTTAAGCTATCCATGTAACAGAAATGCACCTGTACCCTGTAAATCTGTAAAAAAAAATTCCAAGCAGGAACTAAACATTATCATTGTCCCCAAATCCAGTAGCCCAAATCTGGACTGACAAATACACTCTGGCATTTTACTACATACTATTAAGAACACATGGGAATTTGGGGATTCTTTAATACAGGCATATGTTTTACATTTCAGTAAAAATGCACAGTCATGCTTGAATTTAACATAATTTCCTCATAGATTGCTTAAAGTATATGGGGTCTCTCGGGAATTAATAATAGCTTCTGGAGTTTCTCATCACAGGTTTCTAATAACTGAACATACACTGCTTTGATTTTCAAATCACAGAACTTAAGAGCTGTTTTGTGGTGAGCATAAAGTCAGCTGTTGGTCTAAAGGACAGAGGCTAAAATTGTCAAAGTTCGTGGTGGTGGCCATCGTCATGTATTTATGTTTGTCAGTAATTTTGAGTTGGAGACTGACAGACAATGAAGAACGTGATCATCCTACTTCTAGGCAATTTTAGCACAGCAGCAGGCTCACCAGGAGAGTGTGACCTCTCACTGCCCCTTTGTTCTGTTTTGAACTATGGATTGGGTAAAAGAATCTTGCTTGGTGTTTCTGAATGAGCTCAGAGGCACTAATTGCAAAGCATCTGTTACTTTTCTGTTGCATAGCTTGACATGATTTCTCAGGAGGTCTCAGTTTCTATAAACCAGGATGTAACTGTCACCCTGAACTCTAACCTCCTATCTAATTTTTAAAAAGATGGGTGAGGGTCATGTTGAGGGAAGGAGGGGACGCTATAGGAGGTGGCCTGGAAGTCACAGAGCTCCAAAGGTTGTCAAGGTTAGTGGGGAAAACTCTGGCACTGGGCGTACTGGAATAATTGGGGTAGGCCTCCAAAATGTATGGATTTATAAATAGAAGAGAGATCAGTGGTTACACATCTCCTCCATTTTCCTGTGTGGGTCCCATGTTTAAAAATTCATACACGTTCCTTTTAAGACAACTTCTCAAAAAGCTTATTAGTCTTCAGATTACTCATTCTATTCCTTCACAGAAAGACATACATACCTGAAGCCATGTTTGGAGATGTAAAGAAAGGGTCCAGTTGGTTTAAATCCCTCAGAGGCCTTCAGAAGCAGGGAATGAATGAAGAGGCCTAGGTGTGGAAGCCATAGAGAGGGGCAGGGGCTCCAGATAGTGGAATGCACTTCTCTTCTAAAGGGATCGTTGTGCAACATGGAAAACATTGTCCTTAAGTAGAGCATTTCTAGGGAAAAACTGGTCCTAGGCATTGCCTAACATCTTACCCTGAAACTCTGAGCACAAAAGTTCATGTGACCAACAGTCTTGGTTTGTCCCGGACCAAGGGCTTCCTGAGACACAAGATGTTCTGTTTTAAGATAACCTTAACCCACATTACCAGTGCTCATGGTGGAACATAAGAGTCAAAGGAATGTCAACACTTCTATTTAGCAGAGAAGGAATGTTCCAGGCTCAAGCAACTAGTCGGTTCCCAAGGTGGATGTGGGGAAACACATGGCTACCATGGAAGGTCCTCAGAGGCCAAGCTCCTCTAAGTTCCTTGATGGTCTCAACTCCAATAGATTCCAGATCTGATGTAGCTTAAAATGTTAGGGTTCAGAATATAACTAGGTCAGCTCTTCATTTCCTCTGAGGACAATTCTAGGACTAGCTGAGGTATAGGATGTGCTCATTCAGCTTGCAGTCCTGGTCCACATATGAGGATGCCCTGTACAGTAGGGATACTTCGACAGTTGTAAAGCCACCCTGAAATAAAATGCAGGTGGTCAGGATGCTCTGGTAGGGCTTTTGGGTGCAATTTCAACTGTTTTCAGAATTAAGTATAAACATCTCTCTTTTTAAAAGATACAGACATTAAAAAGTTGCCATGCCTGGCAATAATTAACATCCCTTTTATTGTAGTACCAAGATGCAGTGAAGTTCAGGGGTTTTCCAAGTGAACACTTCCTCATGACTGCTCAAATCCACAGGCAGCACTTCTAAGATTAGAATGCTGGTCCCTCCTGTCTGGTCTCCTATCTAATACCAAGTCCACATTTTCTTCAACATTTTTTTCCCATTGTTTGAAGATGGCAAAACTCTACCACCTACGAATTATACTCCACCTTGACTCTAAGACTGAATTATGACAATTCATTTTTATGGTATGCTCTCATAGTCAGAGGAAAGTTCTATGAGGTCTTGTAGTTGATAGCAGGGGCTCTGGTGTCACATGCTTGAGTGGGAATCTTGCTTTGGCAGCTGGATAGCTTTTTGTGACTAATACCACCTCTACCCTCAAGGGGCAGGCTGAGTTTTTATTAGATGACTTATTATGGCCTGGTATAGTACATTCTGAATAAATATTATTTCCTGTCTTTTAAATTCCTAAACAAGTATTATATGATAAACTTCTATATTTACTTTCTAATCCTAGAATAAGAAGAAGACTGACTACTTCTGTAACTGCTATCATCAATGGATTCCTGTAGAACAGATAAAGAATGTTCAACTTATTTGCAGCTTAATGACAAATTAAGGACATAACCTTTTGAATGATTGAAGATCAACAAATATAATCTCAAACCATTTCCTCAATAACCAATGGTCTTGCCTCAGTCAAGGATCTGCCAACGTTTTATCTAACACAGCTACAAATACTATACTTAACAATAGCTAGTGCGAAAAGTTCAGTAACATTAGGGTACAGAATAATTTCTAAACTTTAGAAATCTTATCCCCATGTTTTTAAGCCAAACAATTTAGTTTACTGAGTGTCAAACTACTTTTAAGTCTTATTTTACAAGCATTTTCAAACATTTATTGGAATTGTATTGCCTGCTGTGATAACAGATTTCAAGTAAAATCACCATGTTATTTGGAATCTAAGGGTTTTTTGGTTTCTCTAGCTTTTACAATTTGAAGCTGGATATATTTGTTTGTCATGAAGTATTTATAATTCATAAAGTTGGGAGAGAAGTTTTTCACCTCTTCATATCACATATTAGCATTAAACCTAAAAATAGATCACAGGAAAACAAACAGGTCAGTGACTAGAATTCCTACTAGAGTTGTTGTAATCTTTGGCTCCAAAATGACATACATTTTGTTTTGTTTTTGAGACAGGGTCTTGCTCTGTTGCCCAGGCTGTGGGTGCACTGGTACACTTATGGTCACTGCAGCCTTGACTTCCTGGGTTCAGGTGATCCTCCTACCTAATCCTCCCGAGTGGCGGGGAATACAGGGGTACACCACCATGCCCAGCTTGTTTTCAAATTTTTTTGTAGAGACTGGGTTTTGCCATGTTGCCCAGGCTGGTCTTGAACTCCTGGGCTCAAGCGATCTGGTCACCATGGCATGCCAAAGTGCTGATTACAGATGTGAGCCACCAAGCCTGGCCTAGTAACACATTTTTAAATGGTCTGACATAGAAATAGATATGAAATGTGGAATATATTTATTATTTAAAATACGTGCTGGCTGGCTACAGTGGCTCAAGCCTATATAACCCTAGCAATTTTGGAGGTTCTGGTGGGAGGATCACTTGAGGCCAGGAGTTTGAGACCAGCCTGGGCAACATAGTGAGACCTTGTTGCTACAGAAAAACAAAAACAATTTTAATGTAAAGATTGCCTATTAAGGTCAATATTAGTATTATGGGTCCAGTTTAATGAGCCAAAAGTAGGGGAAAAAAACCAGTTTAATAAAATCTCATTTTCAATGGTTCAGTGCTTTTAGTGCTGAATTTTAAAATCTAAAGTACTAAAGTAAAAATAAAAAACTTTGTGGTGAGAAACTCTGTAGGCACTTAAACTTTCTGAGCCATTTCCCAAAAATTAGTGTTGTACCATGTTGAATTTATTTTATGTTAAATAAAGAAATGACACATAGTTATCTGATTTCCCCCTTATCCCGCAGTCTATGGTGGTCTGTATTAGGATTGACAAACTACAACCCATGGGCCAAATCCCATGCCTATTGTGATAAATAAAGTGTCACTGGAGTTTAGCTGTGCTCAATGCATTTACATACTGTCTGTGGCTCCTTGTGCTACAACTAGAGGGTTGAGTAGTGCAACAGAGACCATACAGCATTCTGGTACGCTGAGAAGTGTTTTTAAATAAAATAAATGGTAAGATCATTATTAAAAAGACAAAAAATATTCTTGGGTATTTTGGTTTAAAAGTGGCATCTGCAATATTTAAATATATTTTCTTAGGATTTAACTAGTTAAAAACAACAAAAACTGTATCTTTTGAATCAGGCATTTTACATGTTAAAACATTTTGAGGTGGATGATTTATATTTGTAAATTCTACTATTCAGCAGTGAAAGTATTAATGGTTCCCTAAATGAGAACAAGCGTATGGTGGGGTCTGTAACTGTATTTGGTGGAGGAGGAGTAGAAGTTTCCACTATGCTTTATTACACAAAGAACCCTGAATTTTCAATCAGCAAGTCAACGTGTTCTAGAAACTACAACACCGACATGTTTCCTCTGCCTCCTATAGCTGCACACTAAAATAGCCTGAAGGTGAAGCCAGACAGACACCCTTGTCATTGAATGCGTTGACCGTGACCAATACAGTTGAGTTTACTTCTTTTGCTAAAATCAAGGAGGAAAAAAAAGAACAAAACAAAGCTTGAGGGCAATCACTGTAACAATTTTGAGAGAAATAAAGTCGAAAGTGTCTGAACACAATAAGTAGCTCAGACTTCACTTTCACCAGAAGGCTATTTTTGGAGTTACATATTTTAATTGTTGATAAAGAAGGCTTTAACAGAAAGAATGCCCAGTCAATATGTTAAATGATAGCAATCTACTGTAACAACCATAAAATCATCAGGTTACTGACAGCTGGAGAAATTCCACATGCTAAGCAACTCAACTACAAAGAAATATTAGAGGTTTGAGATGAAAAATACACTTGAACCTGTAATTGAATTAGACAAGCCTCACTGCACGTAAGGCTATAGCGGTCACCAGGACACACAGCAAATGTCGCATTACCAGAAGCGCATTTTATCAGCCACAGTGATTTATTGAGTGCTTTAATAATACAAGTGTACATCAACTGATCCACAGTCAAAAGTGGCAGGTCCCTAAGAAATTTACAAGCACTTTAAGTAAATCAAAATACATATTATTTTGTTCAATCCAACAGTCTTCTGCGCTGTGGGACAGAAGGCTAGTGATAAACAGAGTCTCAGTAATGCACAGTGATTCTGATTGAAGCTCTTGTACAAAAACTTGTTCCCAGTAGCATGCACCCACCAATAAAGACTTCAGTACAAAAAATTAATACTAAGCACTACATTTAAGTAGAAACGAGATATAATTCTGAATGTGTTTTTCCAAAGATCACATAAAAGGAAAAAAAAATCAAAATCAAATAAACAACAACAACAAAAAAAACAAAACCACACAGTAATACAAAGCTTTGTAAGACAGCTCTTACTATTACAGGTCCAACATTGTTTGCACTGAAAACAAAAGTTCCCATCTATGATGAGGTGGGAAAAAAAATCCCAAATCTTTCAAGTTAACAGAAATCAACAAGGGAATAAAATGAGAGGAAAAAGAAAGCGTGGGAGAGAGGAAGTGGGGCAGGAAGAAGTGGGATGGGAAGATGGACAATATACCATCACAAAATGGTTCCAAATTTAATAAAAATAGGAAAATAAGAACCGAGGTCTGGAGGGGTGGGTAGGGCTACCGATGCACTTGGTGAATGTGCTTGCACAGGTCCGGCGGGCGCGGCAGGCCGCAGGCCCCTATGTGGCGTACCGCTTGGTCCACTGTCTGGCCATCCGGTCGTGCTCTGCTCTGTTGGTCATGTACTGTGTGGCAATGCTGCCCACCAGAGGGTCAGCTGCAAGGAAAGCAGAGTTGGGAGTCAGTCAATACCAGCACTGCTGGGGAAGGAGCGTTCAGAAAGCTGGCAAGCAGCAAGAGGCGGGGAGATGAGAAGCTGCTCTTCTAACCTGGACCACCATTGCTGCGGCTGAGCCGGTGACCTGCTGCTGACAGATTACATTTCACACCAGCTGCCCGAAGAGTCAGCTGTCTGTTTTACTGATAGCTCTTGTCATACTTCTTGACAAGTCTTCTTCTCTTTCCCTGTCCCCACCACAAACTTCTCACCCTGCTCCCTTTGTATATTTTTTTTGAGACAGGGTCTTGCTGTCACCTAGGCTAGAGTGCAGTGGCGTGATGACAGCTCACTGTAGCCTTGACCTCCTGGGATCAAGCAATCCTCCCTCTGCCTCAGCCTCCTGAGAAGCTGGGACCACAGGTGTAACAATGCCTGGCTCATTTTTAAATTTTTTGTAGAGATGGGGTCTCACTATGTTGTCCAGGCTAGTCTTGAACTCCTGGGCTTAAGTGA
Source organism: Cheracebus regulus (assembly GCA_963574635.1). NCBI lineage: Eukaryota > Metazoa > Chordata > Mammalia > Primates > Pitheciidae > Cheracebus > Cheracebus regulus. The sequence goes on from CAUYQU010074122.1 coordinate 34,979, forward strand.
TCCTCCTGCCTCAGCCTCCCAGAGTGCTGGGATTACACGTGTGAGCCATTTGTCTTCAAGTAGATATTTCATGGAGAAAATGCAAGTGGGCTATGGGAAGGGGACTCCAGGGCTCTTGATGAGCTCTCTTGGGAAGAAGTTTGGAGGTCTGGACAACTCCCTAGCCTAGGCTGGCACCACAGGCAGATGGCACTCTCCTGCCAGATTATCTTCTCTGAGGAGGCATCAGAGTCTGAGCTGGATGCAGTGCAAAGAGGGGAGAGATGGTCCACTTCTTCCTCAAAATTTGGGAACATCCAATCTACATAGCTCATTATTACAAAAATACTAATAGACGTTACTAATAGCTGACACTCACCATGATTTACCATGTCCTAAAACTCTAACATGTTAATGACATGAATTCCTGAGGAGCTGACACAGGAGGAAACTGGAGCATAAGGAGGCTCAGTCACTTGCCCAACATGGAGCAGCGGGTGGAGCAGGGCTTGGAGCCAGAGTTCACCCTCTTAACTACAGGGTGCTGGAAGACAGCTTTCTATCCAGAATATTGATTGGGTCAACGTTTAATTAAAAAAATTGGGGCACAGTGACTCACGCTTATAATACCAGCACTTTGGAAGGCTGAAGTAGCAGGATCGCTTGAATCCAGGAGTTTGAGTCTGTAGCGAGCTACGATCGTGCCACTGCACATCAGCCTGGGTGACAGAGTGAGACCTTCTTTAAAAAAAAAGACCAAAAAAAAAAAAAAAATTAAAGTAATTAAAAAAAAAAAAAGTAACTTAGGTTCCTAAAGATCCCAGATTCTACTCTTTTCCCTTCAATTCTCTAATTTTATTCTTTCCCTGATTTCCCGCCCCCCTATTTTTGGTATTGGGAATTTGGGTGTATTTGAGCAGGCAGGTAAGAAGGAACCAAAAGGGAAAATGAGAAAAATCAAGAAAAGCTAATGTTTAGTAGGAAAAAATGGTAGAGAATCTGGAAGTGTGTCTGTGGTCCAACACCACCTGCAACTTGGGAAAATCCTGAGGCTCTAACCCTGTAAGACATTCATAGTCATATGTTCTCAATATGAAAGGTATAATAGAAACACTACCTTTTAATCCATCTGCTGAGGCAGCTGTTAACAAAGGCTTTGAAAGTCTGCTCAACAAGACTTTGCTCAAGTTTTCTTGGAATTGGGCTTATCTTGTAATAATTATTCTAGGGAGAAGCCAGTTACCTACATTCACTTATATCACAATTAGTAGATTACTTGGCATGGAGGTTTGTTCAGAACTTTTGCCTTTCTGCCTACTCTTTGTGATTCTTCTCCTTCATTTTCCCAGATGTTGAAACCAAAACGCTATCATTTAAACCAGTCCAGTCAAGATTAGTAAGATTTAAACCAGCAACACCAAATGCAGACACAAAATACCTGGGAATTGGCAAGGATACTATTTTTGAAAAGTGGCCTTTCAGTTGAGCCTAAGTAATGACATTAGAGTAGAAAGGGTCTATCTTTGAAAAAAATAACCTTGTTCCAATTCCTGGCATTCTAGAATGCAAAGACTAAGGTGAAACATGGGCATCCTTAATAGCTTAAGTTTGTATCACTCAAGACAGGTGTTTAATTAAATAGAACTTATGTTAGTGAAACACACTAAAGAGCCATTCTAACTTACTGATCGAGGGAAGGCTCAATGTCAGAAGAATGACAATGATGTATATGTTCTACCCCAAACTGTACCCACATCCAGAGTGTACACACTGGTAATAAGACAGGTCTGTCACTTCAGCTCAAAGTGGGTAGAAGGAAACAAATGAAGAATAAAGGGAACAAGAAGCTGTGGGATGGGAAAATGTGTCATATCAAGTGTTAATAGTATTTCAGTACAGGCAAAAGGAGAAACAACGAAAAACAAGTTGGAGTGCTGCTAACACAATTAGTGTGCATTTAGTGTGTAAACTTTTTTTTTGCATGCTTAAATAACGTTTAATTGCTTTCAAGGTTCTTTTACATTTTCAAATTTGATTTTAAAAATATTTTTTCCATCTGTAAAATTATACATGCTAACTCACTATAAAACAGTAATTAAAAATCACCTCAGACAATATGCAAGACAGAAAGTTGAAAGTAAGACCATCTCATGTATAAACCCATGCAAAGAAAACTACTGTTAACACCTTGGCATGTTTTCTTCCTACACTTCTAAACACATGAAGTAAAAAAAAAAAAGGAATTAACTTATACTCTGCTTTTGCAATCTTTTAAAAAATAACTATGATTTTTGTATCAACATGGTAATAACTTTTTACATAAATAATTGTAGATCTACTTCATCATTTCTAATACCTGAATTAAGAACCAATTTCCTATTTTTAGATGTTTGGGTATTCTCCAACTTTTGCTTTGAAAACAATGCTGTGAGGACCATTACCATGCATATATCTTTGTAAGTAATATAAATCTTAAATTTGTTTATAGTATAAAATGAAGGGATAAAGTAAAAATATAAAATGAAGGAGTTAAAAAAAATCATGTTATTGGCTGGGTGTGATGGCTCACGTCTATAATCCCAACACTTTGGGAGTCTGAGGGTGGAGGATAGCAGGAGGCTACGAGTTCAAGGCCAGCTTGGGCAACACAGTGAGACACTCATCTCCACAAAAAAAAAAAAAAACCCAAAAATTAGCCAGGTGTGGTGGTGTGCCCCTCTAGTTTAGCCTACTTGGGAGGCTTGCTTGAGCCCAGAAGTTTAAGACTGCAGTGAGTTGTGATCATGCCACTGCACTCCAGCCTGGGTGACAGAGCTAATATTCTATTAAACATAGTAACTATCTTCTCATATCAATTTATATGGCCCTATGATTTTCTGAATATTACTCCCAGTAGCTAAACTAGTATTTCATGAAAGGAGAAAAAGACTACAAACCACTTTTTCATATGCTGCACACAAAGATTCAGTTCAGTGGAATAATCCTGAAGAACTTGTTATGAAAATGGACCTCTGCTGAAAATGGTAAATTGTATATGCTTAATTAAGGGAGGACTTTTCAATGTCAAAGTCTGAAAATACTGTTTCTTAGCAGAACATTAAACCTAATAAATGGTAAATAAAAGTAACAAATCTAGCAAAACTAAAAGGTAATAAAAAAATAAAAACCATGTTAGATATAGTGAACCCCAAGTTTCTCTTCAAAGAATCAATATGTCAGTATGTTCAGCTCTCTTATTCTTTAATTCTCTATTTTAAAGTTTAACTTACTCGTAGTTTCAGTAAACAACCTTTTCTACCAGTTCTAATCAATTACATCTGTTCCCCTGGTCCCCTGTCCTGTCCTGACTCATCCTGGTCACCTGTTCCAGTCACCTGCTCTGGTATCCTGCTTTGACCTCTGCCTACCTGCTCTGACCTGACCATAACCATCCTTCCCGCCAAACTACCCGTCCCGCCACTCTGGCTCATACCCCTGCTCCCTTTAAAATAGCCAATTGGAATTAGACTAGACTGTGAGGTCTAACCCTAGCCAATAGGGGAACGACACATCAGTAGGGGTGACCTCCCTCAAGCATAAGTACCCCTTTCCCTCCCTTGTCCAGGTTCCATCTGTGAGCCGCACCCTTCTATAGAAGTAAATTGCCTTGCTGAGGAAATTTATATTCAAGTGCTACTTCTTTTGCGGCATCAAAAACTCTACTTATAACAACCAAGTTATCAACCAATAGCTTTTTTTTTTTTTGAGACAGGGTCTCACTCTGCCATCCAAGCCAGTCTCCAAACATAAATTGCTGTACCCTACTTCTCTAACAAGATGAAAATATTTCCCATCATTTTGGGTTTCTAGATTGTTACTATTTTCCCAAATCTTTATTAGTATTTGAGATTATCATCTGTCAGTTTTCCTCATCTTTACTAATGAAAACCCACAAAATTAATTAGTAGATAAGTAAACTGAAATAAAAGTCTCCTACATTTTCTGTTTTTGTTCAATAATTATTTGCACTTTTGAAAAGAGGAGCATGTTCAGACTTATACAGAGCAGGGTTAGATGACTTTAAGTACTTAATTCTCCCAAATACCAGTATGGCATGTATTAGAGGTTCCCTGAGGCAGAGGTATAGAATCTACAGTGTGATTAATAGAAAATCATAGAGATGGAAGTTGGGTATACAAAGCTCTCCTCTAAACCACACTTCCTCATCTGTTTAATAAAAATCAGATCTCTCTCTCTCTCTCTTTTTTTTTTTTTTTTTTTTTTTGAGTTTGGGTCTCACTCTGTTGGCCTGGTTGGAATGCAGTGGTAGGATAATGGCTCACTTCAGCCTTGACCCCTGGGCTCAAGCAATCTTTCTGCCTCAACCTCTTGAGTAGCTGGGACTATAAGCACACATCACCATGTCCAGTTAATTTTTTTTTTTTTTTTTTTTTTGGTAGAGACGAGGTCGCCCTATGTTGCCTAGGCTGGTCTTAAACTCCTGGCTTCAAGTGTCCTCCCACCTTGGCCTCTGAAAGTGGTACAATTACAGGATGAGCTACTGCTCTTAGCATCATAGCATTTTTGTTGACAAAATATCAGCCATAAAATACTAATCCGAATGAAAGCATAAGACTGCAAGATTACTGATGAAGGGGAACATGCCTTCTTCTTACTCATCTCTACTTCCTCCCTTAATCCTCTCACCTCTGTCTCCCTACACAATTCAGAAGCAAAGAGTACACACCTGTAAACTAACCATCACTATTTGCAAGTGAGTGAAAGACTGTCATACTGACTGAGTACATTGGCTCATGCCTGTAAGCTCAGAGCTTTGGGAGGCTGAGGCAGGAGAATGGCTTGAGCTGAGGAGTTTAAGACCAAGACTGGGCAACATAGTGAGAACCCATCTCTATAAAAATAAAAAAATAATAATAAAAAATAGCTGGGTGTGGTGGCATGTACTTGTGGTCCCAGCTACTTGGGAGGCTGAGATAGGAGGTTCACTGAAGCCCAGGAGGTCATGATTACAGTAAGCCATGATTGTGCCACTGCACTCCAGCCAGGGTGACAGAGTGAGACCCTGTCTTTACAAAAAAAAAAAGAAAAAAAAAAAAAAAGATTTTTATAATGCATATTAAACCTATTCCCATTTTTTGAGATTTGTGATATGTGCACCTTTGATTCTAAAATAAAAAGGCTCAGACAACTCCTACCTTGCCTCTTTAATGGATGGAGCTACACTGGGTAACAAGCCAAAGGGTTTATAGTCATGTCTAGAAAATGGAGAACAGAGACAAAGATCAAGACTAAAAGGGATTGATGAATGCAGATGCAAAAATCCTCAACAAAATACTAGCAAACTGAATCTAGCACATTCAAAAAAGCTAATCCACTATCATCAAGTAGATTTTATCCCTGGGATGCAAGGTTGGCTTAACATATGCAAATCAACAAATGTGATTCATCACATAAACAGAATGTAAAAAACCATATGATCATCTCAAGAGATGCAGAAAACACTTTTAAAATTCAACATATCATCTTGTTAAACACCTTCAACAAACTAGGTACTGAAGGAACATACTTCAAAATAACAAGAGCCCTCTATGAAAACCCCACAGCCAACATCATACAAATGAGCAAAAGCTAGAAGCATACTCCTTTCAAATCCTGAACAAGGATGCCCTCTCTCCCTACTCTTATTCAATATTACACTGGAATTCCTAGCTATAGCAATCAGGCAAGAGAAAGAAATAAAAGGCATTCAAATAGGAAGAGAAGAAGTCAAACTATCCCTGTTTGTAGATGTATGATTCTATACCCTAGAAAACTCCACTGTCTCTGCCCAAAAGCTCCTTGATCTGATAAACAACTTCAGCAAAGTCTCAGGATACAAAATCAATGCACAAAAATCAGTAGCATTTCTATATACCAACACAATACAGTCTGAGAACCAAAACAAGAATACAATCTCATTCACAACAGCCACAAAAAGAATAAAATACAGCTAACCAGGGAGGTGAAAGATCTTTACAATGAAAATTACAAATCATTGCTCAAAGAAATCAGAGGTGGCAAAAACAAATGAAAAAACATTCCATGCTCAGGGATAGGAAGAAGGCTGTTAAAATGGCCATACTGCCCAACGCAATTTATAGATTTAATGCTATTTCTGTCAAACTATCAATGACATTCTTCACAGAATTAGAAAAAACTATTTTAAAATTCATTTGGAACAAAAAACAGCCTGAATAGCCAAAGCAATGCTAAGCAAAAAGAACAAAGCTGGAAGTGTTACATGAGCTGACTTCAAAGCATACTACAAGGCTATAGCAACCAAAACAGCGTGATACTGGTAGAAAAACAGACACATAGACCAGTGGAACAAATTCAAGAGCCCAGAAATAATGCCACAGATTTATGACCATCTGATCTTCGACAAAGTGGACAAAAATTAGCAATGGGGAAAGGACTCCCTATTCAATAAATGGTGGTGGGCTAATATACAGAAGATTGAAATTGGACCCCTTTCTTACACCGTATACAAAAATCATCCAAGATGAATTAAACACTTAAATGTAAAACCTAAAACTATAAACACCCTGGATGACAACTTAGGAAATACCATTCTGGACACAGACCCTGGCAAAAATTCCATGATGAAGACTCCAAAAGCAACTGTGACAAAACCAAAAATTAACAAATGGGACCTAATTAAATGAGAGTCTGCACAGCAAAAAACCAACCAAACAAGCAACACACACACATAATCAAGAGAATAAACAGCAACTCTACAGAATGGGAGAAAATATTTGCAAACTATGCATCTGACAAAGTTCTAATATCCAGAGTCTATACGGAACTTAAACAAATTTACAAGCAAAAAACCAACCCCATTAAAAGGTGGGCAAAGGACACAAAGAGACATTTCTCAAACATGTGGCCAATAAGTATATGAAAAAATGATCACTGATCATTAAAGAAATGCAAATCAAAACCAAAACGAGATATATCATCATGATACCAGTCAGAATGACCATTATTAAAATGTCAAAAAATAAGAGATGCTGGAAAGGTTATGAAAAAGAGGGAACGCTTATACACTGCTGGTGGGAATGTAAAGCGTTTCCACAAACCACTGTGGAAAGCAGGTGGTGATTTCTCAAATAACTCAAAGCAGAATTACCATTTGACTCAGCAATCCCATTACTGGGTGTATACCTGAAGGAATATAATGTTTCTACCATAGAGAAAGATGTATGTGTATGTTCATTGTAACCCTATTCACAATACCAAAGATGTGGAATCAACCTAAATGCCCATCAATGGTAGACTAGATAAATAAAAAGCTGTAGTATATATACACAAAAGAATGCTATGCAGTCATAAAAAAGAATCAGATCACATCCTTTGCAGCAACATGGATAGAGCTGGAGGCCATCATCTTAAGCAAACATAGGAAGAGAAAACAAAATACTGCATATTCTCACTTACAAGTGGGAGCTAAACACTCAGTACCTATGGACACAAAGAAGCAAACGACAGACACCAGGGCCTACTTGAGGATGGAGGGTGGGAGAAGGGTGAGGACAGAAAAACTACCTATGTTTATTACCTAGGTGATAAAACAAATGGTACACCAAACCCCTGTGACATGCAACTGACCTATATAATAAATTTGCACATGTACGCCTGAAACTAATATTAAAAATCCAGGCTAAGTGGTAAGAGGAAAGTGAATCCCTGGGAAATGGAGAAAATGGCAGACTGCTGAACTGCTGACTCTGTTTGCAAGACCAAAGAACATTCTATCTTGGTTGGATGGTAGGTGGTATGGAAGAAATTACACGAAAATTTTTTTTATTTCTTTTTCATAAGAAAACATACACATCTTGAAGAAACACAAACAAAAATAGTACAGCATTGTGGAAAAGGGCACGGGCATTGGATCCAGAATGTTTTCGTTTATACCTCAGTTTCACCTCAGGTCACCTTGGGCAAATTACTTAACCCCTATGTGCCTCAGTTTCCTCAACTGCAAAACAGGGAGAATAATGGTACCTACTCCATAGTTTGTTACGAGAATCAAATAAATTAATCCTTGGAAAGCATATACACATTGAAACAAGTATTTGTGTGCATCTTTAAAGAATATAAATCTAATTGTCTTCTTTAAGACATTCTCTTCAGATAAAATCCAAAGTCAGCATGGCTCCCAAAGTCTTCTGTGATCTAGACTTTATCTTTCTAACCTCCTCCCCTCATGGTTTAACCATAATAAATGACTTAAAGCTTTTTAAATAAGCCCTGCTCATAGAGGGCAGGGGTTTGAGACTAACCTGGTCAATATGGCAAGACTCTGCCCCTACATAAATTTTTAAAAATTAGCTGGGTGTGGTGGTACATGTCTATAGTCCCAGCTACTCTCCAGGATCCCTTGAGCCCAGGAGTTCAAGATCGAGGGGAGCTATGGTTATGCCACTGCACTCCAGCCTGGGTGTCAGAGTGAGACCCTACCTCAAAAATAAATAAATAAAAAATTTAAAAAATAATAAAAGGACCAACAATTTCACCATTTACCTGAAACAAAAGCCCTTTGTCATATGGCACCCTTGCAAAATGTGTTTAACATGATCAGATCTGACATTAGACAGGAAGTTACATGACATTACCATAAGAATTTTTAAAACTTAAACTATTTTTAAAATTTGGAGTATTTTCTGGGACATCTGATTACCTGAAACAAGTTACTAAAATATGCAATAAAAAAATAAGCCCTGCTTTTTCATTACTATGTATCTTTGTTTATGTTAGTTCCTCTACCTGAGATAACCTTTTCTACTTTTTTACCTGGCAGGCTTCTACTCATTTCTCAACATTTAGTTCAAGCATAGCCTCCGTGAGGATGTCTTCCAGGGGCTTCCTAGCAGTCTTATGTGTCCCATCTCTGATTTGCCTGTTCATATCTCTATCATTGTACTGCAAATACAGGCATACCTCAGAAATATTACAGGTCTGGTTACAGACTGCCACAATAAAGTGATGTCACCATAAAGTGAGTCACACATATTGTTTTGGTTTCCCAGTGCATGTTTACACTATACTGTAGTCTATTATGTGTGCAATAGCATCATGCTTTAAAAAAGTACATATCTGACAAAGGGCTAATATCCAGAATCTACAAAGAACTAAAACAGATTTACAAGAAAAAAACAAACCCATTCGAAAGTAGGCAAAGGATATGAACAAACACTTAAAAGAAGACATACATGAGGCCAACAAACATATGAAAAAATGCTCATCATCACTGGTCATTACAGAAATGCAAATTAAAACCACATTGAGGTGTCATTTCAAGCCAGTTAGAATGGCGATCATTAAAAAATCTGGAGACAACAGATGCTGGAGAGGATGTGGAGAAATACAAACACTTTTACACTGTTGGTGGGAATGTAAATTAGTTCAACCATTGTGGAAGACAGTGTGGTGATTCCTCAAGGATCTAGAAACAGAAATTCCATTTGACCCAGCAATCCCATTACTGAGTATATACCCAAAGGATTATAAATCGTTCTATTATAAAGACACATGCACACGTATGTTTACTGCAACACTGTGTACAATAGCAAAAACCTGAAACCAACTGAAATGCCCATGAATGATAGACTGGACAAAGAAAATGTGACACACATACATTATGGAATACTATGCAGCCATAAAAAATGATGAGTTCATGTCCTTTGTAGGGACTTGGATGAATCTGGAAACTATCATACTCAGCAAACTGACACAAGAACAGAAAACCAAACACCATATGTTCTCACTAATAGGCGGGTGTTGAACAATAAGAACATGTGGACTCAGGGAGAGGAGCTTCACACACTGGGGTCAGTTGGGTGGGGGGCTAGAGGAGGGACAGCATGGGGTAGAGATGGTAGGGAAGAATAACATGGGGAGAAATGCCGGATATAGATGAAGAGGAATGGAGGTAAACCATTCCCCCTTCAAAGAAGCAAACCATCTTGTTATGTATGTACCTATGCAACAACCCTGCATGATCTGCACATGTACCCCAGAACCTAAAGTACAATTAAAAAAAAGAAAAAGAAAAAAAATATATACCTTAAAAATATTGCTTAAAAATGCTAACAATCATCTGAACCTTCAGCATATCATAACCTTTCACTGATGGAGGGTCTTGCCTCAATGTGGATGGCTGCTGACTGATCAGGTTACTGAAAGCTGGGGTGGCTATGGCAATTTCTTACAATAAGACAATAAAGTTTGCCACAATGATTGACTCTCCCTTTCAGGAAAGATTTCTCTGTGCATGTGATGTTGCTCTTTGATTTTGAACTTCTGTCAAAATTGAAATAAATCCTCTTAAATCCCACCACTGCTTTATCAGCTAAATTTACATGTAATATTCTAAAGCCTTTGTTGTCATTTCAATGTTCAAAGAATCTTCACCAGTAGATTTCATCTTAAGAAACCACTTTCTTTGCTCATCCATAATAAGCAACTCTTCATCTGTTCAAGTCCGATCATGAGGTTACAGCAGTTTAGTTACATTTACAGGTTTGACTCTAATTCTAGTTCTCTTGCTATTTCTATTACATCTGCAGTTATTTCCTCCAATAAAATTTGTGAAACCCTAAAATCATCCATGACAATTGGTATCAACTTGTTCAAAACTTTGGTTAATGTGGATATTTTAACCTCCTCCCATCAATTATAAATGCTCTTAATGGCATCTAGAATGGTGAATTCTTTACAAGTTTCCAATTTACCTTGGCCAGATCCATCAGAGAATCACCATCTATGGAAACTATAGCCTTATGCAATAGTATTCTTTTCTTTCTTCTTCTTTTTTCCTTTTTTTTTTTTTTTTTAAAGAGACAGGGTCTTGCTCTGTTGCTCAGGCTGGAGTACAGTGGCATGATTGTAGTTCACTGTAACTTTGAGCTCCTGGGCTCAAGTGATCCTCCTGTATCAGCCTCTCAAGTAGTTAGGACTGTAGACACAAACCATCATGCCTGGCTAACTTAAAATTTTTTTTTATTGTTGTTGTTGAGACAAGGTCTTGCTATATTGCCCAGGCTGGTCTCAATCTCCCGGCCTTAAGTGATCCTCCCGAACCTAGGCTCCCAAAGCACTGGGATTGCAGGTATGAGTCACCACACCCAGACTTTTAGTTTTCTTAAATAATAAGACTTGAAAGCATCTTAAATAATCCTTGATCCATGGGCTTTGGAATGGATGCTGTTAGTAGGGATGAAAACAACATTCAACTCTTTATAGATCTCTATCAGAGGTCTTGGGTGACCAGGTGCACTATCAATCAGTAGTAGTATAAAAAAATTTTTTTTTCTTTAAGTTCAGGGGTACATGGGCAGGATGTGCATGTTTGTTACACAGGTACATGTGTGCCATGGTGGTTTGCTGCACAGATCATTCCTTCACCTAGGTATTAATCCCAGTATCCATTAGCTGTTCTTCCTGATGTTCTCCTTCTCCTCCCTGTCCCCTCTGACAGGCCCCAGTGTGTGTTGTTGCTCACCATGTTTCCAAGTGTTCTCATCATTAAGCTCCCACTTATAAATAAGAACACGTGGTGTTTGGTTTTTTGTTTCTGTGTTAGTTTGCTGAGGATAATGGCTTCCAAATCCATACAAGTCCCTGCAAAGGACACAATCTTGTTCCTTTTTATGGCTGCATAGTATTCTATGGTGTATATGTACCACATTTTCTTTATCCAGTCTATAATTGATGGGCATTTAGGTTGATTCCATGTCTTTGCTATTGTGAATAGTGCTGCAATGAACATATGTGTGTAAAAGCATTCCTTTTTCTCTGGAACCTTGCCAGCATCTGTTGTTTTTTGACTTGTTAATAATAGCCATTCTGACTGGCATGAGATAATATCTCATTGTGGTTTTGATTTGCATTTCTCTAATGAGTGACGTTGAGCTTTTTTTTCATATTTTTATTGGCCACATGTATGTTGTCTTTTGAAAAGTGTCTGTTCATCTCCTTGGCCCACTTTTTAATGGGGTTATTTTTTTTTCTTGTAAATTTGTTTAAGTTCCTTATAGACTTTGGATGTTAGATCTTTGAGTACTAGTATTTTTAAAAGAATGTTTTTTTTCTGAGAGGTAGGTCTCAACAGTGGGCTTAAAATATTCAGTACGTCATACTATAAAAAGATGTGTTCTCACCCAGGCTTTCTTCTTCCACTCATAGAGCACAGGCAGAGTAGACAGAGTAGACATAGCATAGTTTTTTTTTTTTTTTTTTTTTTTTTCTTCCTAAGACAGTGTTGTGCATTTGTTGCCCAAGCTGGAGTGCAATGGGGCAATCTCAGCTCACTGCAACCCCTGCCTCCTGGGTTCAAATGATTCTCCTGTCTCAGCCTCCTGAGTAGCTGGGATTACAGGCACCTGCCACTATGCCCAGCTAATTTTTGGTATTTTTAGTAGAAACAAGGTTTCACCACGTTGGCCAGGCTGGTCTTGAACTCCTGACCTCAAGTGATCTGCCTGCCTCGGCCTCCCAAAGTGCTGGGATTACAGGTGTGAGCCACTGCACCTGGCCAGACACAGCATAGTTTTTAAGGGTCCTAGGACTTTTGGAATGGTAGATGGGCATTGGGTTCAACTTGAAGTCACCAGCTGCATTAGTCGCCCACCAAGAGAGCTGGCCTGTCCTTTGAAGCTGTGAAGCCAGACATTAATTTCTCTCTAGCTATGAAAGTCCTAGATTGGTAACTTCTTTCAACAGAAGGCTGTTTCACCTATGTTGAAAATCTGTTTAACGTAGCCACCTTCATCAATTATCTTAGCTGGATATTTTGGACAACTTGTTATAGCTTATATGGCAGCATTTGCTGTTACAGCTTGCACCTGCCTTCTTCCTTGGTCACTACCCAACCTTGCAATTTTATGTTAGGAAGATGGCTTCTTTTTTTAAACCTTATGAGCCTACCTCTGCTAGCTTCCAACTTTTCTTCTGCAGCTTCCTTATTTCTCAGCCTTCATAGGACTGCAGAGAGTTAGGGCCTTACGCTGGATTAGGCTTTGGCTTAACAGAGTGTTGTAGCTGGTTTGATTGTCTATCCAGACCACTAAATCCTTATCAGCAGTGAGGCTGTGTTGCCTGTCTTTTTTTTTTTTTTTTTAAATAATTCCTGTGTTCAACGAAGTAGTATTTGTATTTCCTTTAAGAACTTTTCCTTTGCATTCACAACTGGCTAATGTTTGACATAAGAGGCCTAACTTTTGGCCTATTTTGGCTTTTGACATGCTTTCCTCAATAAGCTTAATAATCTGTAGCTTTCAATCTAAAGTGAGAGACATGTGACTCTTCCTTTCACTGGAACACTTATAGGCCACTACAAATCATTTACAATTGTAACATCAAAGATCACTGATCACAGAACACCCTAAAAGATATAATAATAAAGTTTGAAATATTGTGAGAATTACCAAAATGTGACACAGAGACACAAAAGAGCACACCCTGTTGGAAAAATGGGGCTGACAGACATGGGTTTGCTACAAATCTTCAATTTATATGTATATATATACAACAAAAAAACCAGTATATGTGAAACACAAAAGCACAGTCAAATGAGGTGTACCTGTACTGCCTTTTAGTTGTCTGTTTACTTATCTGTTTTCTCACTGGACGAGACCACATGCATTCATTCAACAAATATTTACTGAGCCACTACTAAGTTCCAGGTACTGGAGAACCAGTGCTAAACAAATTTCTCCCCTCAAAGGACTGTCTGTCATCTCTGTATGCCTCTTAACCTTACCTTGTATGTTTACTGCATGAATGGATGATTAGAAGAGTATAAGTAAATAAGATATATACACAATAACAGCCATAAATAGCACAGTCACGTCGTAAGGCAGGTGTTCCTTTGAAGTACTAGCATAAGTAGATTTCATCACAGATGTTTGTCGTCTCTCTACTCAAGGGTTATTGGCAAGTCAGAGATAGAGACATGGTGGTGATTTTGACAGCGTTCTTTCACTTTAATCCTCTGTTTTTTTTTTTAAACACAATTATTTTGTTATTGGAATTTGAAGTCTGCAGTTTGCCATTTGTTGTATTCTTCAAGGCTATGATCCACTGTCCTCCAGCTGTTCCGTTATATCTTTGATTAACATTATTCTTTTAGCTCCCCAAGTTACTGGAGGCTTTCTGTGGGTTGGACTTACAAAGAGAGAAATAATTAATTTTTGTTTCTTTCATAATACTTTTATTCCATGATTTGGTCTAGCCTAGTTTTATTTAAATCTTTTATAAAATTAAACACAACAGATGTGCATTATAATAAATTCAAATAATAAAGAAGTATGTATGAAGTAAAAAAATACTACCTTCCCTTCAACATAATACCCTCTTCCACCTTGAGGCAACTACAGTTAATGGTTTGACTCTCATCCTTTCATACTTTATTTATTTAAACAGAAATTACATAGACATTCTGGAACTCGCATTTTCTTCTGTAACAATATACTGTGGTTATGTTTCTGAGATAGTATATATTGACCTAACACATTAGTTTCAGTAACTGTAAGGTATTCCTTGGCATAGTAAGTCAGCGCTTACTTTTCCATTCCCCTTATGATCAAATTTAGATTTTGATTTTTTGCTGTTAGAACTATATTATAGTCTTCTATAAATCTTGGTACATGTTTGAGTACTTCTGGAGGGTAGCTTCCTCTAAGGGACAGTGCTGAACTGGTATATACACTTCAAATGTTCGGTAAATGCTGCCAAACTGCCCTTCAATAAAAGTATGTACAATTTACTCTCTTTCTGGACATTCTCACCAACTCATTATCAGTTTTTACTTTTTTTTGGTTGCCAAACTAACAGAAAAATAATGTCATTGCTCTACCTGCATTTAACTTGATGCCTACTAACCTACTAAGGGTTAACATTTTTTCATGTTTGTTCACCATTTGTATTTATTCTGTGAGTAGTTTGTTCATGTCCTTATCCATTTTTTTCTAATATGAAGGAACACCTTATATATTATAAATATTGAAAACACACTATAATTAAGCTTTGGCCTCAGTACTTAGTCAAAATCTGCCTTAGCCATTGGAAGACTGAATAGCCAAATGCCTCATTCGATGTCATTTCCAGGTTTACTGAAATTGTGGAAATCAAAGATCATATAGGTTACTATGGTATATAGTAAGCATAACATCATCACTTGGACTTACTGTTAATTTCTGAATACTGATTTTTAAATATTGGTAAGCATTTTGAATGTAACTTGGGGCTAAAAATCTCTTTTAGCCAAAGACAAACTATATAATATATGAAGGAAAGGTTTGGCATTGTCTACACATGCATTCATACAAATGTTCAAAATGAGAGAAAAGAGCAGCCATCACATGTTAAAAGGCTGCTGGTTTTTATATTGGTTTTAATATTATCCACTGCAGGTCCTAATACAGGCTGAGTACCCCAATCTGAAAATCCAAAATCTGAAATGCTCCAGTGAGCATTTTCTCCGAGAGTCATGTAGGTTCTCAAAAAGTTTCAGATTTCAGAGCATTTAAATTTCCAGATTAGGGACATTTAACCTGTACCAAAAGAGAATGACTTGGTAATAAGCAACAGCTGCTGGCATAAAGTGTAGCATATCTGGTAATTGTATGAAGCAGCAAACGAATGCAAAAGTATTAGAAATAAAAATGTCATGGTAGAAGTCTTAAGTCTGCTTCTTAAATATTAAGAAAGTGCTTTCTTTCTTTAGGGACAAGTTCTCGTCATATCAAGGATGGAGTGCAGTGCCTGTTCACAGGCATGATTATAGTGTTCTATAGCCTCAAACTCCTGGGCTCAAGCAATCCTTTTTGCCTTAGGCTTCTAATTAGTTGGGGCTATAGGTGTGTGCCACGGAGTCCAGCTTACAAAGTGCTTTCTTTACAAAAATTTGAAATTTTTAATTTTTGTGGGTACACAGTAGGTGTATATATTGATGGGGTACATGAGATACTCTGATACAGGTATGGGTATGCAACACATAACAATCATATAATGGCAAATGGGGTAATCATCCCCTCAAGCATGTATCCTTTGTTTTATAGACAATCCGGTTACACTCTTTTAGTCATTTTAAAATGTACAATTAAATTACATTTGACTATAGTCACCCTGTTGTGTTAGCAAATACTAGGTCTTATTCATTCTTTCTAACTGTACCCATTAGCTGTGCTCACTTCCCTCCCCCCATCACCAATGACCCTTCCCAGCCTCTGGTAACCATTCTTCTACTCTCTATCTTCATGAGTTCAGTGGTTTTAATTTTTAGCTCTTACAAGTAAGTGAGAATACGTGAAGTTTGTCTTTCTCTGTCTGGCTTATTTTGCTTAACATAATGACCTCCAGTTCCATCCATGTTGTTGCAAATCATAGGATCCCATTCCTTTCAAATCGTAGGATCCCATTCCTTTCAAATCATAGGATCCCATTCCTTTTTATGGTTGAATAGTACTCCATTGCATATATGTACCACATTTTCTTTAGGCAGTCAAAACATTTTGTTTAAGCACTGCACACAGCTTTAGTTTGTGAAATTGCTTCAATGATAGTGTGTCATCATCTGCTAAGTTATTAAGTGTAGAAGTTGAGAAGACTTTACCTTTTGTTACTATTCAAGAAAAAGGAAAGCTTATTAACCTAATAGCAAAATCCCCATGAATAGTAACTCTTATTGGCATATACAGCCCACAAAACCCATGCTTTAATCAGGTGACAACAACCTCTATTTAGGTATTCCAAATGTGGAGGAACCACCTAGCAGCTGGCAGTACTGAGAAATGATATTGGTACATCATAGTGACAAACCTTAGAAACACACTGATACTTCAATATAATATTAAGTTCTTGAAAATAAAATTTCATATTTATTCATATATCTCAGAAAGTCATTTTATGATGGGAACATTCAGCTTTGCCTTAGGCTGTTCATTGATTTTAATACTGGCTGTTTAGTACTCAGCCAAAATAAATTTAGTGCACTTCTAAGGATAACACGGATCATCTATTATGTGTGGAAAAAGTATTTTCTCTCAGTATATCATTTGTCCTTTAACCTAGTTTATGATGTCTCTGGCCAAATGTAAATTCAAAAAATTTAAGTAGTCAGCGTGGTCAATCTTTCCTTAATATTTTCTGGTTTGATGTATGTCTATAAAGGCCCTCTATATTCATTCCAGTATTTTAGAAATATCCTCCCATATTTACTTTCTCCTATATTTATATTAATTTTATGTGAAATGTTAGCTTTATCACACACAAGCTTCCCATGTGTACCTGGACCTGATTCTGTGCTTGTTATTCTTTCAATAGATTAATTTGTCTTTTGCTTTACGCACTCTTATCACTATAGCTTTATAGCAGGGTTTGGTATCTAGTAAATTAAGTCCTCATCCTACCTCATTCCTTTCCTTCTGTAATTTTTTTTTTTTGAGAACCCTAATCTTGATGAGATTAATACTTGGAGCAATTAAAGAATTTCACCCCAGGGATATAGGACTCTAATGTCCTTTTAAATAATGTTATCAAAACAAAACAAAACAAAACATTACCATTTGACCCAGCAATCTCATTATTGGGTAAATATCCAAAGGAAAATAGATTGTTCTATCAAAAAGACACCTGCACTGGTATGTTCACTGCAGCACTATTCACAAAAGCAGAGGGATGAAATCAACCTAGGTGCCCATCAACAGTGGATTGGATAAAGGTGTGTGCTATATATACACCATGGAATAGTAAGTAGCCATAAAAAGAACAAAGTCATGTCCTTTGCAGCAACATGGATGCAGCTACAGGCCATTATCCTAAGTGAATTAACATAGAAACAGAAAACCAAATACTGTATTTTCTCACTTATAAGTGGGAGTTAAACCTAGGCTCACACAGATGTAAAAATGGGAACAAAAGGCACTAAGGACTTCAAAAGGAGAGTGAGAAGGAGAAGGGGGCAAGGGCTGAGGAACTTTCTACTGGGTTTTATGTTCACTACCTGGGTGACATGATCAACACAACTCCAAACTTCAGCATCATGCAATATGCCTTTGTAACAAACCTGCATGTGCGCCCCCTGAATCTACAATAAAAATAAAAATTATACATACATATATAACATTATCACGATTTAGAAATATGGAATTCCTCTGGGTCTAAAATGAAGTGATTAGGTATTGGGTTTTTGTAGTTTGGAATGTAGAAAAACCTGACTACTAATTATAGGCCTACCTAACCCAAACCAGAAAGACTATATATTTTCAAAAGACATTAACAGTGTGTGACTTGTAGTGATTAAGGGAGAAAAACAGTCATTTTCATGATCTAAATAAAATAATGGACATTATCAAATTAGATGTAAAATTGGGAATGCTAAATAAAACTGCGTAAGTTGAGCAACATGTGCTACTGCTTCAGAATTAATAATCAGGGATGCTAAAAGAGGTATTCACTATCCCAAATTCTAAGGAGACATTAATATCTCCCTCAGGACTTACTAAGATAAGCTGGCTCTGCCAGTTCCAGGAGTCCATCATAAAACATGAAAAAGGAGAGAAAGAAGGTTTGTGGGAATACTGAGCTACGGCCTTGGGAGGGTAGTGTATGTGGCAGTGGAGGTGTTTTCCGCACCCTTCCCTCCAGAAGATGGCTTTCCTTTCTCAAAGCTACTAGAGGAAGGTACCAAGAGATTCATTAGTAAAGACTGAGAGGGTTTTCAAAGACTCCTGGGTATTATCTCTGTCTGAAAATTTAAATAAGACATGCGCTGCTTTGGCAGCTGACCTGCTGACCTGCTCCTGGACTAGCTGAGTAGAGAGAGGAGGCAGCAGCAAAGTGGTCTGTATGATCCTTGTTATCTTGTCAGTGTCCTATCAAATGGGAAGAACAGGCCAGGTGCGGTGGCTCACGCCTGTAATCCCAGTACTTTGAGAGGCTGAGGTGGCGGCGGATCATGAGCTCAGGAGTTTGAGACCAACCTAAGATGGTGAAACCCCATTTCTACTAAAAATAAAAAATCAGCTGGTGTGGCGGCACACGCCTGTAATTCCAGATACTCGGGAGGCTGAAGCAGGAGAATGGCTTGAGCCCAGGGTGATGGAGGCTGCAGAGAGCCAAGACCATGCCACTGCGCTCCAGCCCGGCCAGCAGAGCGAGACTGGTGAGGGGACCCCGAGAGCAAAGAGATTCTGAGAAGAATGCTGTGTGTGAGGGGCAGTGGTGCTCTGTTTACCAGCCAATTTTTAAATTCTTAGAATTTAAATGCAGCCATTATTTAAAAAATTATGCAAACTTATAACCAAATTTATAATATTAAAAACAAATGTATAAAATACTTAAAAACTCATCACCTCTTAATCATTTTACTATTATCGTTTATACTTTTACTTTTTTTATTGTCTATCTGCATGATGGGAAAAAGTGTGCTAGCATGCATCTTGTCCCAATTATGCATTTATTGAGGGTCACGCTGGTAGCCTAAAATGCAAAAATGCTACAAAATCAGGACTTCATTTATTGTTTTGTTGATTGTCTAGACTTAAGGAAAGGATAAAGAAAATGCTAATAATGCAGATTAAATTTAAAAGTCTGGCATCTCTAGAGTCCTCACGCTGTGAACAGTATAAAAAGTAGAGGACACATCCTTCCAGTATTTGAAAACTATCATTTGATTTAGCAAAGAGGCTGCTCATGACATTACTAAAAACAAGCTCTGACAGCTTTGTTTCACTTTGTCTTATTTCTTAAATGAAAATATCATTCAACAGTAATGTTAGAAATATACTCATTTGTCAGGTGCAATCATAGGATGAATACAGATAAAAGAGTTTGGCAAAAGTCAATGAATTTCTGGAAGAATCAGCTGGCTAAATGAAATTTACATTTACGAGTACTGTATATTATTATTTGTAAATTATATACTACACATTCGGCCCATCAGTAAAATGTACAATAAATTTAGGTATGTACATATGCACACACCACCCCTGCCCAGCCTTTGTTAAACATTTACCAGTATACACACCACTGGGAAAGGGGCTGGGCTGGGCAAGGAGGTTGAGTCTAGGCTAGGTCCTCAACATCAGAGAACTGGGCAGTGAACTCTCCCAGTTACCCAGTGTGAAGAAGCATTTTGACACCTGTTACACAGAAGGCATGGATGGCAAGGCTGTGTTTGCCAAAGATGCAGGGAAGATGGCAACCATGGGAAATTAGGTAAAGGGAGACTGTTCTCACACATTACCTATCCCTCACCCGCAAGGAGTTAGAGCTTGATTAGGGGGAAATAGGAGGTATCTGAGAACCAGACCATGTTCCTCCCATTTTGATGGAGTAGAAAGAGATATATTAGATTTAAATCAGGTATAAGATGGGAATTTAAAAATGGACCAGACTGACCTTCTAATAACAAGAAAGTGACCTGAGTGCTAAAAGATCTGCTAGATATTGTTGAGGGACAGAAAAGCAAGATTCCACAAAACATGGCCTACAGCAATGAATGGAGAAAATTAAAACCATTCCAAATTAATGCCCCTAGAGACAATACTGCTCACGAAACAGTAAAAACACAATGGCTATAAAGTATACACTTGATAAAATATTTTTAAAAACTTAAAAACTCAGCCTGTAAAAGTCTATATAGTAGTGCTACATACATTAAATCAATGTGCACTTTGAAATATAATATGTCCTGTTAGAATAAACTCATCTAAAGAACAGCACAGATGGTGTATTCTTACTGAGAAGCTATTGGGTTGCAATTCCAAGCTTAATTAAGCAATAATTTCTAAGGAAATCTCAGAAAATGTCCTTACAGTAGAGGACTTAAGACACCAGAGGTCCACACGTTACTTTCCCCAAATAACACTGCAAAAAGCTCTGGCTGCAGCAAGTAGTAGAGGAAACAGGCAAAGATGCCAAGACACTGGAAGCTAGGTTTTTAAAAACAGCTTTACTGAGGTAAATTCACATACCATACAATACACCCATTAAAGTGCACACTTTAATGGTTTTTATTATATTCACAGATTGGGCAACCATTACCACAATCCATTTTAGAATATTTTTATCACTCCAAAAAGAAACCCTGTACCCGTTAGCAGTTACTCCCCATTGCCAAATCCTCCAGCCCTATGTCTGGGTATCTACTTATCAATCTACTTTGGTATCTAGATAGTTCCCTCATCTGAAAATTTTGCCTAATTGGAATCGTACATAATATGTAATCTTTTGTGACTGGCTTCTTTTACAAAGCATATTCACAAGGTTCAACAATGTTGTAACATCACACTTCATTCCTTTTTACTATCAAATTATTTCCCATTGTATGAATATATCAGTTATATTTATCCATTTATCAACTGATGAACATGTGGGTTGTTTTCACTTTTTGGCTACTATAAATAATGTTGCAAGGAACATTTGTATACAACTTTTTATGTGGACATATGTTTTCATTTCTCTTGGGTATATATCTAGCTGTAGAATTGCTTGGTCTTTTTTTCCTTATTATTAGTGTGATGCCAAGGAGGAAGAATTGTTTGGTCTTATCATAACTCTATGCTTAGCCATTTGAGGAACTGCCAAAGTGCTGTCCAAAGCAGATGCACCATTTTATATTCCCACTAGCAATGTAGAAATGGTTCCAATTCTCCACTTCCTTACCAATGCTTGTTATCTTCTGTGGATGTTAGATTTTAAAGAATAGCTTACTCTCCATTGGTGTATACCCCCCAGGTATCTAGGTATTTTATACACATATATGTGTGTGTGTGTGTATAAAATACCTAGATACCTGGTGGGTATACATATGTGTATATATGTGTGTGTGTGTGTATACACATATACATATACACACATATATTTATATATATATATGTATGTGTGTGTGTATATCTATATATCTAGATATATATGTATATAAAATATACAAGTGTTTGCTCTTGTCAACCAGAGAAAAGAAATTCTCTTTAATTGGGGTATTTTTTCTGATGGTCTCTGGCTATGAGAGACAAGATTATCCCAATTCTCTCTCCCCTCTACTTCAACCCAATGGAAGAAAAAATGACAGTAATAATATAACAGGATTATAATGCACACCTTTTGTTCAAAAAATTTTTATTCCATAATCCTCACATGTAGTAAACCCACTAGAAACTACTACTGTAAAATATATCGATTCCCCCCACCAAAAGACCAAAGTCTTTTCTGTTCATATTCCCCTTCAGTGGGTTACGGTAGGACAAGAGACAGTTGTGACAGTGGCTGTGAATACAGCAGTCACACCCTAGACATTGTCACTTGTGCTCGCAGTCTCCACCACACATGTGGGAATCTGAACCTGAGCCAAGAAATACAAAGAACCCAATGGTTTGAGTTTATAGACCATTCTGTCTGCCTTTGGCTATGGAAAAACTGTGGTCAAGGGAGCCTGGTGAGTCACATGGGTGCTGTCTGTGCTGAGGAGTGACTGTCCACTGAAGGTGTGGGCTTTGGTTTGGACTGAGGTCTTGCTCTTGTTCTCTCCTGTGGGAAGATGTTATCTGAATCTTCTGCTAAAGGTGGAGCCAATCATTACCTCTAAAAAGGAGGGAACTTACTGCTCTGTGCCTGCCAACTTCCCCCTCTCCTTGAGGGACGCAGTGCCCCTTTCAGTCTTCTATCACAAAACCAACGAACTGTCTGTGACACTACAGATGACCATGCTGTAAGTATTTGTTTACTATACGGATTTATGCACAGTTCAACCTATTGGTCGAGAAGACTTAGTTTGTGGGTAGTGGCAGGTTCCTTCGGACTAGACATCCTTCTTCATTTCCATCCTTGGGCCTAACTGATACTTACACCTATAGAATCACTGACTCTTTAAGTCTCTGACTCGGGGTGGTGAACATTCTGGCAGGTGTGGTGTCACTTTTTGGGCTTTAATATATAGCTATCTTGGCTTTGAATCTAAAGCAGACAATATGATCCATTTCCTATAAATGATCTTTTGCTTTGTCTTCCAGTTTCCCCATGACTTTCTTTCAGTCACTGAAGGTTTCAATTCTTATAAAGATTCTTACATTTAGTCTGTATTCAGTAGTTTCCTGTTTTACCGACATCTTGCCTGAACTCTAACATACTGCTGTTTAAACCCCTCAGGCAACATGTTCTATGACCTGACCAAATTCTGTCCATGCACACTGCTTCTCCCCTACCCCTGCCTCAGCAGGGTATGTGGGCAGTTCTATTTCTGAGACTGAAACTCTTACTGTATCCCTCTGTTATGGATAAAAAATCATGTCCAAACAAATCCTAACATATCACAGGCAGCACATTGTGAACCTTGTTTTCTGTTTTTCTGCTAGCAGAAAATGGAGAATGGCTTGTTACACTGATAGAAGAGTTAACTCACTGGATACTATGAAATGACCAAATAATATTAACTTAACTGGGAATACATCTTTTACCCTCACCAAGACTGGTCTGGAATCTTGTGAGAGACCAGGCACAGTCAAGTTTACTTGAGAATGGGACACAGTCACTACTGATACTGCCATAGTGGTAAGGAAACTAAGTCCTGGGGATTCTGATTTCCAAATATCTCTTGGCCTTTCCCCTTTCCTTTCTCTTCATAGCCATTGTCATCTCTTACCTGGGCCACCAAAATATTTTCTTGATACAATTTGGATATCTGTCCCCTCCAAATCTGTTGAAATGTGACCCTCAATGTTGGAGCTAGGGCTAGTGGCAGGTGTTGAGTCGGTGGGGTGGATCCCTCATGAATGGCTCAGTGCCCTTTCCTCAGTAATGAGATCTGGTTGTTTAAAATTTAGAGTGTAGCACTGGCTGGGCATGGTGGTTCACACCTGTAATCCCAGCACTTTGGGAGGCCAAGTGGGTGGATCACGAGGTCAGGAGTTCGAGACCAGCCTGGCCAACATGGTGAAACCCCGTCTCTACTAAAAATACAAAAATTAGCCAGGCGTGGTGGCATGTGTCTATAATCCCAGCTACTCAGGAGGCTGAGGCAGAAGAATCACTTGAACCTGGGAGGCAGAGGTTGCAGTGAGCCGAGATAGTGCCACTGTACTCCAGCCTGGGTGACAAAGTGAGACTCCAACTAAAAAAAAAAACAAAAACAGTGTCACACCTTCTCACTCTTTCTTGCTCCCTCTCTCACCATGTAACTTGCCTTTGCCTTCTGCCATGAGTGGAAGCTTCCTGAGGCCCTTGCCAGAAGCAGATGCTGGCACTATGTTTCTTGCACATCCTGTGGAACTGTAAGCCAAATAAAACTCTTTATAAAAACTACCCAGCCTCAGGTATTCCTTTATAACAATGCAAATGGACCAACACATGTCTGGAATGTCTTTCTTCAGGCATTTCTTGGTTCACTTCCAGATGAAGCAAGTTTCGGGCATTTCTTGGTTCACTCTCAGATGAACCAAGTTTCAATCTCTAATACAAACTTGGTCATGCAACTTTGCACTTCAAAAACCTTTATTTTTTATTTTTTTAAATCTTTTTTATTTTTATTTTTTGAAAGAAAGAAAGAGAGAAAAGAAGAAAGAAAGAGTGAAAGAAAAAAAATGAAAGAGAGAAAGAAAGAGGAAGAGAAAGAGGGAGAGAGAACGAGATTCTTGTTCTATTGCCCAGGCTAGAATGCAGTCTAAAAATGGGTATTAAAAACCTCTTTTATGCCAATAATTGTGCTTAACAATGGAGACAGGAAGGAATAAGGGATGAAAATAACAAACAAGCAGC
>CAUYQU010074123.1:0-29729 GCA_963574635.1 Cheracebus regulus
GCCTGGGTCACTGGGCTCCCCAGGAGGCAGGCAGGGGCCTTGGGATCCAGCGCTGGTGCACCTCAACTCCATCCTACGTGAGAAGTGGCAGGATCTTGGCTCACTGCAACCTGCACTCCACTGGGTTCAAGCAATTCTCCTGCCTCAGCCTCCCAAGAAGCTGGGATTACAGGTGCCTGCCACCATGCCTGACAACTCTTTGTATTTTTAATAGAGAGGAGGTTTACCATGTTGGCCAGGCTGACCTCGAACTTGTGACCTCAGATAATCCATCTGCCTTGGCCACCCAAACTGCTGGAATTACAGGCCTGAGCCACTGTGCCCAGCCTGGTGTTACCTTTTTAAGTCCACATAAAGTGACTTTATAATTGTCTTTTAATGACTCTATTAAAACCTAAAATATAAATACATGAACCATAATTTTCTTTTCTACTTTTACCTACAATAGTATATTTTCCATGATTTTTAAAGAGTAGAAGACTTTTTTTTTTTTTAAATGTAGCCTCTCTCTGTTACCCAGTCTGAATTGCAGTGGCACAATCTCAGTTCACGGCACCCTCTGCCTCCCAGGTTCAGGTGATTCTCCTGCCACAGTCTGCTGAATAGCTGGTACTATTCAGTACCACCTGTAGGTCTGTGCAACTATGCCAAATCTTTGTGTTTTTATTAAAGATGGGTTTTTCCATGTTGGTCAGTCTTGTCTCAAACTCCTGATCTCAAGTGATCCACCCACCTCGGCTTCCCAAAGTGCTGGGATTGACCCACCACGCCCAGCCTGGATTGGTTTTTAGGAACTTGATTTATACATGTTTTGTTTTAAAGAATCACTTTTTCTGCTTGTAAACTTTTTAAAGTTAAAAATATTTCACAAGAAACTGGTGAACTTAAATGACATTGAAGATAGTTTACTGTTACTTAACAGCGGGGTCATCTTTGGGGACTGGGTTATGGGTATAAAATTGGAAAATGATTTGTATCCTAAGACCAGTATTCTGAAGCTCTAACTCTAGTGAGTTAGAGAAATTCTTAAATCACAAAACACAATAAATAAATGGAAAAAATAAACAAGTAAAATGGCTCATTCACTTCTCTAAAGCATTGTCTAAACTCCCAGAATTATGAAAAACAAGGAAGATTCAAATATTTTGCTGAAATAAGTCAGAATGGGAGATATCTACTTAGCATATGGGTGCTTTCATCTCTGACCCAGTAAATTACAGGGATTAACTTTCTCTGTGGCCTACTCCTCACACCTTCCTAATCCATTCTGTCTTAATATTTTTCTTAACTCTGCACCTAGGCTTGCTATCATATTACTGTATTTGTATGTATTTACACAATGCAAAGTTCTTTAATTAATAACATTACTTGGCATTAATTGATCCCTTTCTATGTATCAAGCACAAACTTCAAAATACATCAGTACACACAGTGTGAAATCCTTTTTTTCATATTTGTTATTTAAGTCACAGTGTAAAATACATGCTGTTAGAATTCTAATAAAAATGTACAGCACAGGAATGGTGAGACAGCATTTAAATCGGGAAAGTTCAGCTTTACAGGGTACTATTACCAGTGCATCCTGTTAGCCTAACAACATTCAACATCATAAGTAGCATAGTTAGAAATGCGTATTTTTATCTATAATCTCTGAAAGAGGTAGTCTTCTTAGGCACAAATGCCATTTATTATAGCATGTTCGGCCTTTTCCAATTTTTTACTTTCAAACGATATTCTCGAATATATTTAGAAAAAGTTTTTAAGGCATAGTATTTCATAAATGCTCATCATTTGAAAAAAAAACTGGATTACATACACATGAATTTATTGGTTTTTTAACTGTGGATTATCATGGTATTTAATCTATTCATTATAAACTTTTTTGAAAATAATAATTGATATAACTTGAGACCTTTCATCAAAATTTGAAGAGATATAACTAATATGCATAATTAGTTAGAAAAATATGTGTAACAAGTAAAAAATGCATTTTACATGCACTTAATTCATATATGAATCTCCCTTACTATACATGTATCGTATGGGTTCTGCTTCTGTCTTTGAACCTTCACAGACATAGACTGACAGATTTGAGTAGCCCCTTTCTGTTATCTCTTTCCTTTTTTAAAAAAAATTTCATATAACAACAAAAAAATGTGGTATAGTTAGAAAAATATATCCATCCCTATCATTTGGATTCTGTATTTGTGAATTAGTCTGCTTTCTAAAAGTTATTGATAATCACCAAATTAATTATCATATTGCATTTCTACTCATCATAGGCCATGATGCAGTATGTGGAGAAAGGCATTAAAATAATAACTTATATTCACCCATGAGTTTGGCAAAGTTTTGTAAATTCAATAAGAGATCCCAAGTTAGTGGGTTTATTTGGTTAATGGCGGTGATTCCTCTTAGAGTGAAAGAAAACAAAAAAGAAAGTTTTATCTTCCTGTTGGACTTCTCTGGGAATATCCTATAAATGTACTAAAGCAGCATTTACACTGAACAAGGTGGTTTATACCTGTACTCCCAGCAATTTGGAAGGCCAAGACCAGAGGACCACTTGAAGCCAGGAGTTGGAGAACAACAGCCTGGGCTTCAGAGCCATACACTGACTCTACCAAAAATAAAAAATAAATAAAAAAGAAAAATAGCCAGGTGATAGAGTGTAAGCCTGCAGTCTTAGCTACTTGATAGGCTGACGCAGGAGGATCATTTGGAATTCAAGTTTGCAGTGAGCTATTATTGTGCCACTGCACTCCAGATGGAGACCTTTTCTCTAGAATAAATGTGCACTTAAATGAATGTTTGCATCTTGGATGAAACTCAATAAACAATAGAAAATGCACAGTTAGCCTTGAACAGTGGCTCATGTCTGTAATCCCAGCAGTACTTTAAACCAAAGCTTTGATTCATGACCACTGGGATCCAGCCAGCTGGGGATTTAATACCAGCACTTTGGGAGGACAAGGCTGGCAGATCACCTGAGGTCAGGAGTTTGAGACAAGCCTGGCCAACATGCAAAACCGTCTACTAAAAATGCAAAAATTTGCCAAGTGTGATGGCAGGTGCCTGTAATCCCAGCAACTCAGGAGCCTGAGGCAGGAGAATCGCTTGAACCCGGGAGGCGGAGGTTGCAGTGAGCTGAGACAGTGTCACTGCACTACAGCCTGGGCAACAGAACCAGACTCAATCAAAAAAAAAAAAAAAAGCATTTTAATTTCTAGCATATGCCTACTCTGATAGAATTTATGTTACATATGTTTCATTCAGGTACTGTTTTTTGTTTGTTTTTTTAAATATAAAATGATTTATTCCAAAGCCATACCCAAAGCATACAATGAAACACATCCCTTTTAAAGACGTAATAAAAAGAGCAATCTTTACCTTTTACAATTTGAAGACCTTTTGTTCCCACAAAAAGTCTCACAAAGTTAATTCCATAATTAAAGTGTCAAATGTAGTTTTCTGTTTATATAAAATGTATTCTGTCTTTAAATGCAAAGTATTCAAATATAGCAGTTTTATTATGAAATTGTTCTCAATTTCTGAAATTTTCACTAGTCTACAGCATCCCATTTCCACATGCTTCTTAAAATGAGGTAAGAAGACAAATGTGAAACCTTTTTTTCAGATCATTTTTTCAGATGTCAGTGCCTTGCTGACACAAAGTACAACATGCCTTTGTCATTCCTTTCATCTGGAATTTTTCCCTGTGGTTACTCAGTGTTTTCACAGTTGCAATACCTGTCATTTAAAAAATTCACAACATGTTGTTTTTATATTCTTCCTATATGATTTTGAGATCTGAATCAAAGCTATTGCTACAATGATTCACTATTTTCTTTACAGGAATTTTAATAAATATTCCTCAATTCTAAAAGACTTTTCAAATCCTTTAAAGTGGGGGGGGGGGGTCAGCAAATATCCTCTATAAAGGTCCAGATATTTTGTTTTGTGTATCATTTTTCTGACGTATTTTGTTCCAACTCTAAAATGTTTGAAAAAATTTAGCTATGCTGTAATTTTCTACCCCCTACTTTAAAAATAGCAGTAACTAGTCTCTAAATTGAACTGCTCAAGTGTCAGTAAAATGTAAACTTCACATTGTGCAGTAAAATAAATCCATGGTTCCTGACTACTAAATTGAAAGTTCATAATCTGTAAGAAATGAATCCCATTCAAAGAGTGGGGCTACATATTCTTTTTAATCAATGACACTTTCTTATGGCTTCTTTTTCATTTTGATTGAATAAGCCACACATCTTTGTTTTTTCTTGGTCTTACTTTTTTATAGGGAAAAATTCTCTTTGTGAGGCTAACTTGAAGTGCAATTAAAAAAAAAAGAAGAAGAGAAGAAGAGACAAGCTCAGTTTTCTCCAAAGGAGAAGGACAGCACTTACAGGGAACTGCATTTTGGTGACCTCTGAAAGTCAACACTGCAGCGAATTAGC
Organism: Cheracebus regulus; assembly: GCA_963574635.1. Classification (NCBI taxonomy): domain Eukaryota; kingdom Metazoa; phylum Chordata; class Mammalia; order Primates; family Pitheciidae; genus Cheracebus; species Cheracebus regulus. The sequence continues at coordinate 4,458 of CAUYQU010074123.1, forward strand.
TCCTGAACTCCAGCAGTACTTATCAGAATTGTTTTTGGAAGAATCATTGTGGGAACCATTTAAAAAACCCAGCGGTGAGTGAAACTTATCTTGATAAAAGTGCATCTTCTTTCCATTACAAAATGATAAATTAGAGTGTTAAAAATATCATTATCTTAAATCTACATAATGATACCATCTGTAACTTGTATTCTTACTATATGTTTTATGAATTATTAGAATACTAATTGTTATCTTCTGTTTTCTATGATTCTTCAGTATAGTTTTGAAAAAATTTAAATAGTGTTTGCTCCAACAGACATATATGCATAATGAATATATGGAGTTCATGTTAATACATATATGTACACATAGTTGTGTGTAATGAGTGTATTGTTAAATTAAATTGAGTACACATTAATTAATGATGTAAATTGTGTGCTTCCATAACATTCAGCTTCAGACATGACTTTAAATTAGTAAGGTAATAATGAGAGATGCAAAATAGTGATACTGAAAAAAATGAGAATGCTCCCAAAAATATCCTAGTTTAGAAATCAAAACACAATTTTTTGACCAAATACATTTATAAGACATAATTTGATATGTGATGGTGGCTGCCATCTTACTTGAGTCATAATCTTATTAAACTAAGAAAAATTCCTAAAAATTACTATGATGACCTCTGGGGAATATTTGCAAGTCTAAGATTTTAATTTCTTTCACTTAAATTCAGCACTATTATCAAATAAAGGAGAGTGAAGTAAAGGACTTAAAATTGTCAAAAGAAAGATCACAGTTCACATATTAGTTAGAGTAAGTTTTATGAGTAAGGAGTTTGAAAATATGTTAATAATGTATTCTTCCTTGGACTCTTCATTTGTTTATTTATTTTATTTAATGGGCTATACTTTGTTACTATTTTTATTTTGCTGCTCCAATTTTCTTTGATTTGGTAAATAGCAATCCCATTAAGCTGAATCCTGTCTTTTTGACATGGTTCCATCATTCTTTGAGCCCTTCTGTGATTTTTAGCACAAGATGTTTTAGGCTCATCTGGTAATTTCTCTACACCAAGCCCTGAAATCAGCTATTTCTCCAAGGAGCCCTGTTTTTTTTTTCAGTAGAGAGTGGTATTTTAGAAACCACACATTGGTACAAATTGTACTTATAGCTGGTGAGGTGATGCTGGTCTCAGACCCTCTCGTGGGACAGAGTTAGGAAAGATATATAGCTTTCCATAATGATATATACTAAACACACACACACACACACACACACACACACACACACACACATGTATTTCTACTTCTATCACTAAATATTGAAAACCATGATGCTTCCAATTTCAGTCCAGTATCACAGAGCTCCTGCTAGTTTTATTCCTTTCCACAATTATAATTCTCTCTTCTAACAATCAGAAACCAGCTCTCAACATCCTTAATATATTTACTTGTTTGATCAATCTCCATGTGTAACCAATCTTCTATCAATGACAGCATCCTTTTTAAGCATGTATTACTTCTCACTCTACCTGGGTGGAAGTCTTCTGTCTTAATCTGTTTGGGCGGCTATAACAAAATGCATAGACTGGGTAGCTCATCAACAACAAAAATTTATTTCTCACAGTACTAGAGACTGAAAACTCCAGTGCCTGTTCAGGACCCAGCCTTCTCATTAATAAGTGGTGCCTTTTAGCTGTGTCCTCACGTGGTATAAGAAAAGAGCTAGCTCTCCAGGGCCTCTTTCATAAGGGCACTAATCTCAATCATGAATGCTCTGCACTCATGGTCTGATTACCTCCCAAAGACCCCACCTTTCAATGTCATCACATTGGGGTTAGGATTTCAACATATGAATTTTGAGGAAGACACAAATATTCAGACCACAGCACTCCTTCTTCTAATGAATCCCCTTCTCACCCTGCTAGGGCTCATGTGGGGTCGACCTCCACCCCACACCACATGGATACCCTCCTCACTGTAGTCAGGCTCAGGTTCCTCATGCCAGCTTTGGTGGTTGCCCTCATCTACCTTTAGAGTTTAAAGCCTCCCCACCTGCAAGATAACATACATAAAACTCCCACATCAATTGTATAAGGGTCTCCTTCTAAAAGTTCAAACTTAAACACCGTTTCAGATAATTTTTGTCTGTTGTAAGCATTTTCTGTCCTTAAATCATTGAAGCTTCTTTCAGCAGTCCAAGCTGCCAAACAAGGTTTGGGTTCCATAGGTGAAGTGGTACAGTTGTTGGGGGAAGTAAAGCTGGAAGAATACCACTGGTGATGAGGAACCCAGCAAAGATACTGCCGATTGTTAGGCTCTTAATTTATTAGGAAGGGGTTACTTTTATTAATGATAATCAGATTTGAGAAGCAAGGTTGTCCTATCAGAGCTAAGAAAACCATCCAGGTACTGTAGACAGCTGTCAAGGAAGTGGCTATAAGAGTAAGAGAAGGGGCTCAGGCACTGGTGTATGACATGTTTCTCATTTCCATAAGAAGGTCTTTGGAGTAAAAGCCTGTGAGGAAAGGCACCTTGTAAGTGCTAGGCTACCAGTAATAAGGGAAGAGAAGGCAAATGGTAAAGTTTTGAGTAATCCTCCTAGTTTTCAAATGTCTTGTTCATCGTTGTGATTATGGATGATGGATCCTGAACATAAAATTAATATAGCTTTTAAAAAGGCATGAGTACAGATGTGAAGGGATGCTAGGTGTGGCTGATTAATACCAATTGTGACTATTTTAAGGCCCAGATGCCTTGAGGTGGAAAATGTAACAATTTTTTTATATCATTTTGTGTTAGAGCATAGATTGCTGTAAATAATGTGGTAATAGCCCCTAGGGATAATGTAAAGGTTTGGATTAATGGGTTATTTTCTGTGACAGGGTAGAAGTGGATAAGCAGGAAAACCCCTGCTGCAACTATAGTGCTGGAGTGCAGCAGAGATGAGACTGGGGTTGGGCCTTCTGTGGCACATGGAAGTCAGACATGGAGAACGAATCGAGCTGACTTTCCTGCTGCTGCTAAGAGGAGGATAATTGATGAAAGGGAGTTGGGGATAAGATTTAGAATAAATGCTTGTTGAAAGTCTCATGTGTTGGAGAATAAGAAGAATCATGCTGTACCTAAAATAAAGCCAATATCAAGGAAGTAGTTGTGCAGAATTGCTTGCAGGGCTGCTGTTTTAGCATCTGCTCGACCTTATCATCAGTGAATTAGTAAGAAGGATATGATTCCTACAAGTTCTCATCCAATAAAGAGTTGAAAGAGATTGTTGGCAGTAACCAGAATTAATATCATAATGAGGAAAGTAAGTAGATATTTGAAAAATTGATTAATGTTAGGGTCTGAACTTATAGATCATATTGAATCATATCATTACAATGATAGTGTGATGCTAATTTAATCATTGATGACATGGGGTGTACTAAATATTGCATAAACCTAATCATCTCTGTCTCCACCTTTCTTAATACCCGAAATACCCCTAAAGAGGTGGGTGTGGTCTTCAAAGATTCATATAAAAAGATGTAGAAGATTCATATTTTCGAAAGCTCATTGTTCTCCAGAGGAGAAGGGCAGCACTTAGAGTTAACTGCATTCAGGTGACCTCTGAAGGTCAGCACTGCAGTGAATGAGCTCTTGACCTTTAGGAGTGATTAACAGAATTTTTTTTGGAAGAATCACATTGGGAAACATTCATAGAACCCTGAGGCGAGTGCAACTTATATGGAGAATATTATGTCTCTCTTCCTTTACAAATAATAAATGACAGTGACCAAAAAAATCTAATTATCTTAAACCTACTTGATGATATTATTTGTAACTCATATTATTACTATTTATATTATGACAGGAGGTTATTAATTGCTGTTATTTTGTGTATTTCATAATTGTTCAGTACATTTTTTAAGAATTTTAAATATCTAGTCTTTGCTGCAATACATTTGTATGCATCATGAATATATGGAATTTACATTAAAATATATCTATACATATAGACATGTGTGTGTGTGTGTGTGTGTGTGTGTAATGCAGTAAGTATTGAATACTGTAAATGTGCTTTCATGATCTTAATCTTTTAGACATGATTTTAAATTGCTAAGGCAATGATGAGATGAAAAATGTTGATGCCAAAGGAAATAAGAAGGCCCTCCAAAATACCCTAGCTTAGAAATCAAAACACAGTTGTTGAGCAGATAAATGTATAAGGCATAATTTGACACATGATACTGGTTGTCATTTTAATTGAGGCTTTAGTCAGATTAAACTATGAAAAATTCCTGAAAATGGCTCTGATGACCTCTGAAAAACATTTGCAATTCTTAGATTTTCACTTTTTGCACTTAAATTCAGAAGTATTTTCAAGTAAAAGAGAATAAGGTAAAGGACTTCAAAGAGCCAAAGCAGAGATTACAGTTTGTATTGGTCAGGGTTCTCCAGAGAGACAAACCATAGGGTGTATACATACATGTATACACACGAGAGAAAGAGAGAGAGAGAGAGAGAGAGAGAGACAATATTCATCATTCTGTTATAATTGCCTATAGTATACCATACATGCTATACAGGTTTGTAGCCTAGAAACAATAGACTACACTATATACCCCACAGATATGTAGTAAGCTATACCATCTAGGTTGGTGTAAGTATCATATATGATGTTCAAACAATAACAAAATTGTCTAATGCATTTCTCAGATGATATACCTGTCCTCACTCTACACACGACTATATAGGAGAGAAAGCCTATCGGGGAATTGATTTCGTTGATTACGAAGCCTGAGAAGTTGAATATAGGCTGTCATTAAGCCTGTGTCCTGGAGATACCAATATCTCAGCAGAGTTAGAACCAGTTCAGGAAAGAGAGAGAGAAAATTGCCTTCTTTCTGCCCTTTTTCTTCAATCTCAGCTACCAGCTGAGTAGATGGTGTCCACCCACATTGAAGGCTGCTGTTCCCCACTCAGCTCACCAACTCACATGTCTCTCTGGAAACACCTTCACAAACTCACCCAGAAATAATGCTTCACCAATTCTCTATGTATTACTTAATGCTGTCAAGTAGACACCTAAACTTAACCATAATACCATAGTAATATAATTATGCATATTTCAGTTTTAAAAAAACACTGACTATATGTCATTTCAGAGTTTGAGTAGCCCAAGAAAGAAGTTAATCCATAAGAAAAAAAATCTTTGATGACTTATTTTCTCACCTAGTGAACATAGATTGCTTTATTGCTGTCTTTTTGTTTACTTGGTCAGTTGGTTTGTTTTGGGGTTGTTTTTGTTATAAAGAGCCAGGCTTCTGGGTATCTCTCTCCAAAAATGCATCATAGAGCCCTCTGTCCACCTTCTCATATTTTGTTAGCCAATGTAGATTTTCTACTCCTCTCTCATAGGCATTCAGTAGTTATTTGAAAGAGGAATAGGGACAACCATGATTTTTTGTAGACCACTTAAGACTAAAACCCAAATTTCATATCACTATCCAGGGAAGAGGTATTTGAATACATTTGCATTATGTTATGAGCAGAAATTAGGCGTCGAAGGGGTTGTGAGTCATCTAGTCAGCAATGTCTGCTAGAAAGCCTAAAGACTCTCTTTGTATATAATTTTTTTTATTTTTCTTACAAAATAGTTTGTTCAGCTTTGATGAGCACTGTCAAGAAGAAAATTTAGCTGTCACATATCACATGTTCACAGATTTTCACCACTCCAGACCCCAAAGTGGCATGCTGTTCTTTCTTCTTCGGAAACATGAATTCTGGAATCTTGCAAATCTTGCACAGGGCAACTGCCTGCCCCAATTGCATGAACTGCTTCCTAGACCCAGTCACCATAGACTGTGGGCACAACTTTTGCAGGCCCTGTTTGTATGTCAGCCGGCCAGACATCTCAGTTCCTCTCAGTGCTCTAAATGCAAGATGGAAAGACGGTGGAGAGAACTTAAAACTAACAGTACATTGAAGAAGATGGCTTCCTGTATCAGAATAGCCAGTCTCTGGCATTTCTTGAGCTCTGAGGAGCAAACGCGTGGGACTCACAGGGAGACAAAGAAGATGTTCTGTGAAGTGGACAAGAGCCTGCTCTGTATGCTGTGCTCCAACTCTCAGGAGCACCAGGATCACAGACACTGTCCTGTTGACTGGGCCGCTGAGGAATGCTGGGTAAGTGATGTCTCTGAAGGTCTGTTTCTCAAAGGACACATACAATTTGTGTAAGTCTATTTCCTTGGAGATTGATGATTCCATCTCTGTGTCCCTTTAAGCATCTCTGTTATGAGTTTCCTTGGCTTCAAACCTCTCAGATTTGACAAACATGAAGAGAAACAAAGCAAACACTATTTTCTGTGGGCTGATTTGTTGCTCATTCTGGCCCCTCTTGTATATCAGTGTGGATTATACCTTATTGTCTTTATTGGTGCTCTGAGTCATGGCTCTTTTGCAGGAGAATCTCCTTAAGAAAATGCAGTTTTTATCAGAAAAAGCTTATGAAAAATCACAGAAACCTGAACATGGAAACCACAAGAACCAGATGCTGGAATGTTAGGACTGTACTACTCTAACTTCTCCAGGAACTTATGGTGGACAAATGGTGACTCTTAAAATAGGAGCTTGATCTCAAACCATAACGTTTCTGGAATTCAATGAAAAAGGAAAAAAGAGTTGAGAAAAAGTAGCCTAATTTTTTATGTAAGATACTGTGACTCCTTGATAGGGTTTCTAACCAAATCACAGGCATTACCCAAGCATTCTCATCTGTTTCCATTCAAACCTATAGCAATACAGCAGCAAACAGAAACTGGGTCATTTCACAGTGTTCCCCATGGGCTGCTTGGTTAAATCCTGGGCACCAGAGTTATTTGGCAGTCAGGGAAATTTCAAGTGAACCTTCTGAGGCTGGGTCAGCATGAATTTAAATCTTGGTGAGCAAATATGTTTGAAATGTGAGTTAAATTTCAGGCAGAAGGAGCAACAGCACAAATCTGGGGAAAGCATAAAATTAAGTATTTTAACTAATTATTCCTGAATAATACATGACACATGATGGGAAAAGTGGTGAGAAATGTAGACCTGTGTCTTGATCAAGACATAAATATGCAAGAAATATGTGACCTAGTATTTAATATAAGGAGAACTCTAAAGACTTGAGAAGAATGCTAGAAATGATTTTCTCTTTGTGGATGTTTATCTTGAGGGTATATCTAATATTAATTCATTCTAATATTAACTCATTGAAAAATATGTTATGAGTGCCTAGTCTATGTCAAATATTAGAAAATTTGGTAATAAGAAAGGGAACATACAAATCTGGCAATGAAAATGAGAGAAGCAAATGGTCACCATGCAGATATGTGAAATACATGATATGGTAGCGTGTAGTAGTGTCTTTGGAGAATAATCAAGCAGAAAAATAGAAAAGGAGCACAGAGGCCAGGGAGAGGGATGAGGGTCTGAGTTTTAAATAGGGTGGTCAGAAAAAAGACTCATGGAAAAATTCACACTGATAGAAAATCTTAAAAAGGAGGGCATATGCATGTGTGTGTATATATATATATGTTTGCCTTATTCTTATATATATATATGAATATATATGTGTCTGTGTGTGTATATATGGATATATATGAGAAATATATATGCACACAGAGATAAACATATTCCTCATACATATCCACGTATATCTATATATGAAAAATATGTATGAGTATATATATTAGGAATATATATGTATATGGAAAGAATTCTAGGTATAGAAAACATCATGTGCAATAATATTTCATTTGTGTTTATTTCGGGGGTTGAGGAAAAACAAGAATCTCTATGTTGCAGATTAGGGTGAGTTTGTAACCAAATATATGAAACCTTATTAGAATATGTTATGCTGGGTGAAATGCACTGAGTTAACAATGCTAGTCTGGTTATTTCATTATTTCTTATATAATAGGTTTACATAACTTGCCTCAATTCTCCAAAATAGAAATAATGGTTTCCTATTTAGTCAATGTAGCTTTATAGTTTAATTCTTAAGCAAGAACTATGTTTTCTTTTTATAAATGTGGGTTGGAAGAGAGAAATCAATTTTTATGTACCTATCTTTAAAAAAAATTTATCATAGGCTGGGTGCAGTGGCTCACACCTGTAACCCCAGCACTTTGGGAGGCCAAGGCGGGCAGATCACGAGGTCAAGAGATCAAAACCATCCTGGCCAACATGGTGAAACACCTCTACTAAAAAATAAAAAAATTATCTGGGCTTGGTGGCATGCACCTATAGTCCCAGCTACTCAGGAGGGAGGCAGAAGAATTGCTTGAACCTAGGAGGCGGCAGTTGCATTGAGCCAAAATCATGCCACTGCACTCTAGCCTGGCACCTGGCAACAGAGCAGGACTCTGTCTGAAAAAATATATATATCATTAATCAAGAAAAGGCAACTGGGCAGAAACAACTATGTTGATATTAATGCAGAAGAAAAGGAGAGAAATAAAATTTTGTGGAATCTGAGAATTGCAAAGACCGGGGGTTAAAATAGTGGATGTTCAGGATGCTAAGAGGAATTGGTGACATTCAAGAGACAATGGATAAAACATTTCTATTTTGACTAATTGTCACTGCAGGGTTATGTGAGTTTAAGAATAGAAGAAATCAGAGTTGAAAGTCAAAAGATGCTGGCATTTCTCCGTGAAGAAAAACAACATCATTTGGAAAGGCTGCAAAAAATGGGCAAGGACATTTTTCAGCAACTCAATGAAAGCAAAGCCAGAATGGAGCATTCAAGGGTGATGTGAAGAGGAATGTGTGAGGAGTGGAGGGAAATGGGTCATAAACCAGATATGGAGCTACTCCAGGTGTGAAATGACCATGGGCTATCAGGATGTTGAACATTCACATGCATGGGTGTTTTTCCTCTCTCCTGAAATCCATCCCCCATTATTTCCATGCTGTGTTTCCAAAAACACATTTCTATAACTAATGCTACTTTTTTGGGAGGGTATAACCCCTCCTAAATATTCTGCCAGACTAAAGGTCCCTCCTACTTTTTCTGTCAGCAACAAAACTTTGTGGAATAGTCAAGATAACAGCCCCCAAAAATATTTCCCATTAAACATCAATGATATATTTAGAATTTTTGAAGGTGGGTACAATGAGAGATGATTCATTTAGATTAATTTGGAGACACGCCATGATGGAGAATTTGGGGAATCTAGGATCACAATAATATAATTTTGGGGTCCACTCATTTTGGTAAGAGGGCTTAGGGAAAATGACTGAGTAGCTTCTTTAGAGTCACAGCAGAGCATAGACTCTGTGGGCCCCCTCTCACTTCACTTGTATGGAGAAAGTCTTGAAGGCTTAGACTTTATCAGGACACTAATTCATGACAGTATTACAGACTGGGATTTTCATTAGAAAAGAAATAGAAAATGCTTTCCAGGAGGGAAAATGATAGAGAAATAATATCTTCAGAAACTGCCTCCAAATCTCACACTGACTGTAGTTAGGAAGATGTATCTTGTGGGAAACACTAAGCCTTTCTTTTCTTTTTTTTTTTTCTTTTACAGGCTTTTGGAGATGTATTATACAGGTGAGTGTGTACCAAGATTTTAGCAGATGCTCTTTCAGTTTCCACAAATATCAAGCAGGAGTTTGATATTGAGGCATAGTTGATTCAGATATTGATGCTACCTTTTCCTGGTTGTGCTTTCTCCATCCCCTACCCCATGTAGTCATCTGTGGTGTTGTCATACTCACAGTGATTTTATTAGACAGGTTCCATGAAAGTTCTGCAAAAACAAAAAACAAACAAAAAATAAATAAATGAAGAGAATAAAATAAAATGAACATCTCTATTTCTAATTTCCTTTTTATTGCTCAAAAGCCTGCATATCTGAAGGAAAAAAAATGTTACATTTTCTACCTGGACACAAAGTCAACCAGGGGAAGCCAGAGAGAGAGGGGGAAAGTATCTTAGCAGTGAAAGTGTTGATGATTTCTTGTTTACATATAAATATATAATTCTGAAAAATAGATGAAATCAACTGTCAGAATGTTAGAACTGTGTAGGCCTCCAGAGAACCTCAGGTATAAAAGGCATATATCCCTACCTGGAACAAGTTTCAACACCCTGGCCTTGAAAAGGAAGCAACAGATGCAGCAGTCTTAAAAACAACCCCACATTCCAGACAGTGATTTCAGGAAAGTCCTGTAAGGTCTGGATCCCAGAATTTCACTTTTGAATATTCTCCTTGTCTTAAGACTGATGATCCTTACTAATGTGGAGCAATAAGAAGAAAGATCAGATTGAATTCTGACTCAGATAGACTTTTCCATCATGCTTCAAAATCAGGAACTGTGAATAAGAATGAACTTGAAAAAGAAAGTGATTGATAATTTTTGAATTAGCAAATGTGTAGGTTAAGGGATTCTTGTGAAAAGTCTTTTAAATAAAAGTAGTGATTTTATTTTATTATTATTATTATTTTGGCTGTAGATGTGGTAACTTCATCTTTCTCTTTGCAAGTGTGAGTCCCTGCTGCTGCAAGTGCCCGAGCCTGTGAATCCAGAGCTCAGCGCAGGGCCCATCACTGGACTGGTGGACAGGCTCAATGGATTGAGAGGTGTGTGCCAGTCCATTGGCAGAATTTACACAATATATTACTTCTTATTAGAATGATGAGGGTAATACTTTACCCTTCATTAAATCTTTAATTTCAGAAGTAAGTGAACAATATGACTATGCAACTCTTTTATATCTGTGTTTCATTTTATGGTCCAATTTATAGCATGAACAGTAAAAGATAGTGAAAAACAAATGTGCTCTGGGCTCATATGTATTGAGTTATCTAAAAGGAATGACATAAGAATTACAAAACTGAACACATAGAACAATGCTCAGATGGAAGCTTAATCATCCAATGTTACATTAAAAAACTAAAATTATTTTACTGTATTTTATTTGAATTTTTAACAACAATTCTTTTGGGAATGGAGTTCACTGCACTTCGTTGGAGTGTTTGTATTTTCTTACAATTAATATATATTATTCATATAATGTAAAAATTGAATATGTAAAACAAGAAGAAATTGTTTTATAAATAGGAAGTAAAAATAGAAATAAACATTTCAGTTTTAACATGAAGAAGTATGTACAAAATCTAAAATTCGGTTTCAGTCTAGAGCTAGCAGGGAAATCCCCGGAGTAACTGGTAAAAGATTTTGCAAAAATCTGCCTTAAGTTACCACTTATAATTTGGGCATATGGACTTTTATTCAGTTATCTAGAGCAGTGCTTGAGTAAGTGAAAATCTTCCCTTTCTTGCCAAAATTATATCACTAGTATTTAAGAACAAGAAATATTTTAATAATAATGATCTTGATAGCTAAAGGCCTTCAGGGTATATCATATTTCACTTTTACTTTGGAAATTAGATTAAAAGAGGTTGATCTTATATTTGACTCTCAATTTTTGAGTTTTCAATAAATGTTCAATGTCTGTTATTAGGGTTTCCTTTTTCCTGTAAAGAATATTAATCATCCTTATACTTTATTAGATGTCATAATCAAAATTGTCCTGTTTTTGTAACTTCAAATTTCTTGGTAAAGTAAGTTCTTGGTAGAACAACTTTTCTCTCCCTCAAGAATTCTAAATTCTATTATTTACATGTGTCTATACTTTTAAAAAAAGTTTTTACAGTTGATATTACTCTGCACCCTGAAAGAGCCAATAGTCATATCTTCCTGCCTGGAGATTTGAGAAGCATGAATGTTGGGTGTGACCCTCAAGATGATCCCTATATCACTGCAACACCTGGATATGTTCTTTCACGGGTGCTCAGACTTTCACATCTGGAAAATGTTACTGGGAGGTTCATGTGGGGGACTCTTGCACTTGGGCTTTTGGAGTCTGTAACAATTATTGGAAAGAGAAGAGACAAAATGACAAGATAGATGAAGAGAAGGGATTCTTTCTTCTTGGATGTGTTAAGGAGAGTGTTGACTGCAGTCTCTACCACTTGCCTACTTAGGGTACAATATGTTCCAAGACCTACCAACCAAGCAGGAAAACTCCTGGATTGTGAAAATAGAACCGTGATCTTTGTTGATGTTGATCAAATTTTCCTTATACACACCATCACTAAGTGTTTCTTCTCACCTCCTCTCAGGCCTATCCATTGCTGTAGTCACTTCTGAACAGAGACAAATCAGAAATGTGCCCACATGCTGTGGGAACAACTTCATCCCACAAAGCCCTCTTCTTTTGTGCCTCATCAAAGAGGACAAATAAGTTTTATTTAATGTCTTTAGTTATCCTTCTGTCATCAAAACTCATTAATAGTATTTTCATGATATTCAATAGAAACATTGAAATCCTGTGTATTTGTTTTTATTCAATGATTTTTGGAAAATCATTACCCATGGCACATGGCATAGAATATATTCTCTGGTTTTTCTTTATTTCTGAATGTCACATCACAGAGTGAAATGAAAGATCACAGAGGTGTCTAAATAAAGTTAAAATTAATGAAATAAAGCAGAGATATTGTGCTTCATAAAAAAACTTGGAGTAAAGCCTCAGTGGCAACCTGGAAATATTTTCTCTCTCTTCATCTAACAATATTATACTTATCCATGTGTTTCATTTATGAATCTCTATTTTGAGGCAATCTTATTTGACCTCCCATGCTGTGCTTTCCTTTGTAATTCTCATCACACATACAAATGCTCATGCATTATTAGAGTGCTCTTCTACAGTGAAATTTACAAGATGATTAGGACAATCCTAGATCAATTACATATTCAAATGGACATAACTGAATATTGACCCCTACCTCAAACCATACAGTTTATTTCCACAGGGATTCATGTCCTGAAGGTGAAGAGAACATGGTAAAATATTCTTATAGAGAAAGATTTCCTAATAAGGACAAAAAAATAATAAGGAATAATTCAGAAGGAAAATTTAGTTTATATCAAAAATGATGACTTCTGTGTTTCAAAATATTCCGTCCAAGAATTAAAATGCAAATCAAGTGTGGAGAAAAATATTTGTCCCAATATATATACAATAAAATGCAAGACATGTGATTAATGAATGTAATAAATAAAAGAAAGTGAACCTCATATAAAATTGGGTAAAATATTTGAACAGGCACTTCAAAAACTTGGAGGCATAATTAACTGGTCAAATATTAAAAAGGGGTGGCTTTTAAGAGTCTTCAGAATAATAAAAATCCACAAGTTGAACTACAGGCCTCCATAAAAATTAGCAAATTTTAAAGACACATAATATTATGTGTTGTTAAATATAAAGAATAAATGAGAGTTATTCATGGCTTGGGGGATGTAAACTGAAATACATTTTGGCAAACTTATTATGAGCATTTCTTATGGGCTGGATATTCTAATTTTAAAATATATTTCACTGATTGCCTATGTATACTTCAAGATAAACATAATGTTGATCATGGCATCAATTTTTATAGTAGCTTCAAATTGGAGACAAAATATTCATCAACAGTAGAATTTCTAAACAAATTGTGATCTCATCATACAAGAGAATGCAATAAAACAGAGAATAACACCTTAATGCAACAAATTAATGAGTCTCAAAAAGAAGTTTAAGGAGAAGAACTGAAACACACAATGTTATGTTACAGTGTTTTATTTATATAAATTGCAAATTTAATTAGTATTAGAAGTTAGAATATTGAATAAATATGTTAGGAAGGTAACCATTAGGAAACCTAAAAAATAACCAGGATAAGATACAGGAAGCATTGCAATCAAGGAGAGAAACTATGAGTTATTTTCATGAAGAGACAATTACATTTGTTTTTTTAATATTTTAACTTATAAAATGATAAGGTTGAAATAGATGAATTCAATTTTATGCCTAATTTTTCAAATATATATATATATAAAATTTCATTTATGATAAGTTAACATCAATGTTAAGACATAAAACATGTTTTTTATATATTTGAAGTTCTGGGGTATTATGCAGAATGTGCAGGTTTGTTACATGGGAATACACATGCCATGGTGGTTTGCTACACCCATCAACCCATCATCTACATTAGGTATTTTTCCTAATGCTATCCCTCCTCTATCCCCCAAACCTCTAACAGCCCTCATGTGTGATATTCCCCTCCCTGTGTTCATGTGTTTTCATTGTTTGACTCCCACTTATGAGCAAGGTTTTTTAGTTTTCTGTTCTTGTGTTAGTTTGCTGAGGATGATGGTTTCCAGCTTTATCCATGTCCCTGCAAAGGACATAAACTCATCCCTTTTTATGGCTGCATAGTATTACATGGTGTATATGTGCCACATATATTTGTTTTAAAGTTTGTGAAAAGATTCAAAGAAAATCACATCTAAAGACCTGTGTCTACCTCCCTATTTGTTCTTTGTAACAAAACCTTAAACTACAAAGGGAAAGACAAAATATGCCATTGCCTTTGAGACATTGTTAAAACTAATTGAACTTTGGAAAGGGGAGAAGAAAAAAAGAGGGAAAAAAATGTGGAGGATTTAGACCCACACCTGAAGGTGGGACAGTATCATTAGAAGGCTCCAACCATGAAGACCCAGAAACAGTGTCTATCATGGACGGAGCTTCATCAGAATGACAGAGAATGCTTCTCCATCCTCATCCCAACCCCCAACTAGGCTAACAATTGTTGAGTAACAGGTCAAAGCAGTGTCTTCTGGAGAACTGAACAGAATTTGGAGGGATACTTAAACATGAGCATACAGCAGACAGTGAGGAAAGCTGCTGCACCAGTCCGACCCCAAACACAAAGTAATCCTAGATGAGCATGAAGATTATGTGCACTAAAAGTAACTACAAGAAGAACAAGTCTCAAAATCAAATCAACTCCTCACTACACTGATTCAACCTCCTTTTCCAAAACACACACACACGGCCTTGTGAAGGGGAACACGTGGGTTTTGCTTTCTGTATTAGTCTATTCTACATAGTTGACTTTTTGAATAAAACTTGCCAGACATATATAGAAAGAGAAAAGAAACAAAAAGGAAAGACTGTTAAGAGACTAGGAAAGTAATAAAGCCAGATTCAAATGTGGCAGAGGTGTTGGGATTATCTTTCAAGTAGATCTCATGGGTACTGCTCCAGAAGCCCTTAGCAGGGTATAAAGACCATTTATTTTTTATTATACTTATGTGACAAGAGCATCAATTTATCTTCTTATATAAAAGATACTTCCAATCCACATTCATCTCTGAATTGGCAGTTACATTTTTGGTCACTTTACAAATAATAGTCCACTGTCTTATATTTATATTTATGATTATGGAGCAGTCTGTTGTCATTCTACTAAATGTTTCATCAAAATGAAACAGTGTATTTTGGCTGATTCTAGGAGATTCTTCATCTTTGGTGGTGTTCGAACTTAAACACAACATAATGAATCAGCCACCAAAGAGAGAGAAACACCAAAAATCAGCCAAAATATGTTATTTTTCACATTCAGAAAAAAGTAAATTTATGTTTTACACATCCAAAATGGGGACTTTTGGGTTCCTGAATTCAATAATTCATTTGTTTACTCTGAAAAAATTATCAAACATTATATCCCTGAATATGTCCTCTATGTACTCTTCTTACCTTCTCTACTTAGCTCTACTATGTGCTGCCGTCAATCATACATTATGTTGTTTAAAGAACACATATCTGATACTCTCATCCTCCATGTGTCACTATCGCTCTCCTAGTTTACCTCTATTAAGTCATCCATGAAGCCTCATGCTATTTCTTTATATCTATTATCCAATTCACACTTACTGTGGCTTCATTTAAGTTGCTAAAGTTTTCACTAAACAGCAATTTTACTTATTTTTTATCAATATAAATTCTATTTTTTATTCTTCAATGACTGTCCAATGTGAAAAAATACATTTATATATATTATATGTTTTTACATATGTATGTGTTATATAGACATACACAAAATTGCTATTGGTAATGGTGGTTTTCCTAGAAGTCTATAACTACTGGAGGTTTTATTTCTTCTTAAATATATTATATACTTTTAATTTATAATAAAGATAATTCATGTGCTTATATAAAAAAACATAAATTAATCGACTGGGTACAGTGGCTCACCTCTGTAATTTCAGCTCTTTGAGAAAATGAGGCAAAGGGATCACTGGGGCCTAGCACTTTAAGACTGAAGTGAACTGTGATTGCACGGCCGCAGTCCAGTTGGGCTACAGAGCCACAACATACATACATACATACATATATACATATATATATATATGTGTGTGTGTGTGTGTGTATATACATATATATATATATATATATATATATATATATATATATATGGAAGTCCTAACCCTCAGTCTTATTATTTGTAACCTTATTTGAAAATGAGGCCTTTGCAGATGTAGTCAAGATGAGGTCACTAGAGAGGGCCCTAATCCAGTATGACAGCTATCCTTATAAAAAGAGGACCTTTAGACACAGAGACAAATGCACTCACAGGGAGAGCACCATGTGAACATGAAGGCAGAGAACAGGGCAATGTATCTGTTTGGAAGGCCAAAGATCACCAGCAAATCAGCAGAAGCTCAGAGAGAGGCATCAAACAGATCCTCCCTCACACCCCACAGGCAGAACCAACCCTGTCAACACCCTGATCTTACTCCTAGCCCCAGGAATGAAGACAATAACTTTCTGTTACACCATCCAGTGTGCAGTACTTTGTAACTGCAGCCCTAACAAGCTAATATTCCCACCTTCTGCTATCCACACCCTCGTGGAATCCTGCCTGTGGCCTTAGGGACTCACTTATAACAAATAAAAAATGAAGTGAGGGGATACTGCTTCAGATATTAAAAGATGGCACTCCGTCTGGAGCCTCTCCCTCACTCTCTTAAACTAGTTGTTCTGGGAAGCCAGTTGCCATGACATCAGTCTACGCTGTGGAGAGGCTCGCATTGCACGATATCCAAGCCTACCAACCATCACCTGAGTGAGCTTAAAAGCCGATTCCTCACCCCGTCAAGCACCAGTAGGTGAGGCTGCAGCCCCAGTCAATAGCTTGATTACAACTTCATGAGAGACTTCGAGCCAGAGAAACCCACCTAATCTACACCCAGATTCTTGACTGTCAGAACTTTTGTGAGATAATATTTTGTTGTTTTAAGCCAGTAAGTTTTGGTCACTTGTTACACAGCAATAGATAACTTACATAAGGTGACAATGGCTTCCTGCTGTTATCAGTCTTTAGATTGAAAAGGACTTTTTGCTCAGATTTTCCATCACCTGTGTAGCCAATCTGGCATTAAACGTCCTCTGTTTTTAACTCACGGTAGTTTCTATTTGGAGCTTGGCTGATATTTATGTGCAAGTATCATCTACTCTAAAGTGTAGAAATAATATAGCTGCTAAATCGTATTTATACCTATTTTATACATACAAAGGGAAGACTCATCTAAGAATTCTAATAAACCCTCCAAATAATCAGAATATGGCAAACCTACCTTTCTTTTTTTATAGCCAAGAATAAAATGTCATAAACTTGGTGTCTTATACATTAATTATATACTGTCGCATTTACATATGGTCATACACAATAACTGACATTCCACTAGGTATTTTCTGAATTCCAAAGAGCTCTGTGAAAAAATTACATCTTAGTGCCAACTCTAGTTCATTCGTTTTTATAGACTAGTGGTTTCTTTTTTTACTTTTTTTTTTAGTGGAGGGGACAGAGTCTCCCACAGTCACCCAGGCTGGAGTATAATGGCAAAATCTCGGCTCACTGCAACCTCTGCCTCCTGGGTTCAAGCAATTCTCCCAGGTTCAAGTGGTTCTCCTGCCTGAGCCTCCCAAGTAAGTGGGATTACAGGTGCCTGCCACCACGCCTGGCTAATTTTTTATATTTTTAATAGAGACAGGATTTCACTATGTTGGCCAGGCTGGTCTCAAACTCCTGACCTCATGATCTGCTCACCTCAGCCTCCCAAAGTGCTGGGATTATAGGCATGAGCCACTGCACCCAGCCTAGACTAGTAGTTTCTGTCTAGCCAGCTTCACACCAATTTTGAAATGAAGAAAGAAGTTGTTTTGTTTTTATTGTTTCTCTAAAAGGTATTTGGGGACATTTATCTCCTCTTTGAATTCTGTATAACTAGGAATTTGCATAGGGACTTTGGGACTGCATGTCAATGTATTACTTTCTGAGATATTCCTGTAGGCTATTCATCTGTCCAAAATCACTCTTTTTTATTTTTCCAGGCCTCAAATCAGTGTGCTTCAATTTCTGGGGAGTCTATTTACAAATCTGAACATTGCATTTCACATGCAGGAGCCACATTTTAGATTTTTCCTCATTTTTTTTCTCCTCACAGAATTCTTCCACTTCTGCTATTTTTCCAATGATCCTTTTTCCTTAGGTACTTTGTTTTGCAGCCCCATTTCACAGGCATGGCAGTCTGAAAAAATTACTTTGCCTAAAAGGTAACCACAGCATTCAATACATTGCGACAGAATTTTTGCATTAGGACTGAATTTTTTTATTATTATCTGTTTGCATTGCATTATTAGAAGCCTCCAGGCCACATTCTTGATTCTATAGGTCAATATATAGTAGCTGATTAAAACTGCATGTTTTGCAGGGCAATTAGAAATGGAGGATTCTGAAGAGTGGGTGGTGGTTGTGGTGGAGATATTTTTTTCAGGATAATTACTACATCCTGGGGAGCTGAGATTATCTCCAGGTGTCAGGTATTTGTGGGCAAACCTCAGAAGCAAAGAATCTTCTATTAGTTTCTTCTTTAAATAAATATCATCCTTTCTTAATGAGTCAGAAGTACAAAGTGGTGCTCTGAAATGTTCAAAAGCTGAACCAGAGGTTTTATAAACCAGAGGTAAAATAGCCTCTGGTGCAAAAAACTAACGTGAGTCAAGCCTCACAAAAACCAACAAGAAAAAATAAGCTGTTCCCATAGATTTATTTTTTCTCCTCTTTCACTAAGGATGGCTTCTGGTGCTATTTGCGTTCTTTGGTCCCCTGGGATTCAAAATTGCCCTCCACACTCTGGAAAGCCCACACCCAGCAGCAGCACCTTGACAAAAGAGAAGACCACTAGTTCACGTGGCTCGTCCTTGAGATCTTTTTCCCCTCTTTTGCGATCATCAAAGAGATTTCAATGATTTGATTTTGAATTATTCTCGAAAGGTAAATATTAACATTCTCAGTTCATTTGGCCATGTGTCATCCCAGACCAGCTTCCAGGGAGGCCAGGGGACATCCTGCTCACTCTTCACAAGTACTCTGAAACAAAAAGGTGGTGAATTTTAACAAATACGTAGCCTCTCATAGACTTGAGGTGTCACTCAAGTACAAGTACAGAACTCCAGGGCGGTTTCTTTAAGGAGAAGTCATATGTTGGAAATAAACGTAACTCAAGGGTTATGCATAATATCTTTGTTTATCACAAAACTTTTTACTAGTGGCAAAAGTTTACTAGTGACCATAATTACATATTCTGTATGTAATAAAGGAAATCAAGACCGGGCGTGGTGGCTCACACCTGTAATCCCAACACTTTGGGAGGTTGAGGCAGGTAGATCACACAAGTTTAGGAGTTTGAGACAAGCCTGACCAACACGGTGAAACCCCTTCTCTATTAAAACTACAAAAACTAGCTGGGTATGGTGACACGCCCCTGTAATCTCAGCTAGGCAGGAGAACTGCTTGAACCCCGGTGGCAGAGGTTGCAGTGAGTCAAGCTCCTGTCACTGCACTCTAGTCTGGGAGACACAGTGAGATGCCATCTCAAACAAACAAATAAATAACAGAAACCAAGAACATATTGAATTTGGAGCACAATTCTGGTTAATATATCAGGGTTAAAAGTTGTACATTTTAATAACGCCGATTTAAAAATCTTTTGATGTACACTTGAGCTTCTCCAAAATTCGCGTGCGAGGGAAACGGCAGAATGCCCGACCCGTGCCGGGAAGCCGGGAGGGGCCTGCGCCATGCGGGCAGTGGAAGCCAACGGGCGGCGAAGGGGGACAGCGCTTCCCGGCGCCGCGGGGCGGGGCCCAGCAATTCGGGCGGCGAACGTGAGGCGGCCTGGGGTGCCCGACCCGGGGACAGTCACACCGTGCGGCCGCCTAGTCGAGGTACGGGTCCCGGCCGAGGCCGGACTCCAAGCCCCACCGGCGGGGCGCAGGCTCAGGAGGAGAGGTGGTGGGTGACCGGCACCTCCCCAACCACCGAAGACTGCCAAAAGGCGACGGAAGTCGTCCAGCACACCCACCCACCCGCCCGGGACGAAGGACGGAGCTCGGGGCCCCGGCCCCAGCCCCCGAAACCGGAGCGGGGGATCCGGCGGCCGGCACAGCGGAGGTCGACATTCCACACGATGGCTGGCGGGGAGAGACCTCTGGGGCCCGCTCAGGCGCACTCACACACCGAACAGGGCCCGCCGCCAGGAGGCAGGATACGCCGCTTCCGCCGGATGTCGACACCCAAGACGCCTCAGGGAAAGGCGGCGACGGGCCCGGGAAGCGAGGCACACACCTGGGGCGTGCTGGCCACCGCGAGGATCTGGAGAGAAGCCTCAGGCACAGCCTTCCGCGGCCAGGACACAGACGGGGGTCTCACTGCCAGGGGCCTCCAAGCACAAGGGCGGTCCCGCGCGGCACCTGGCTTTCGGCGATCCCCGCACGCCTCGCGGGGGCTCGGGGTTCCCCCACCACCGCTGCCGCAGTTGGCGCCCCAGAACCCTCTTCCCGCACACACACAGCAGGCCAACTCGACCACTCCGACGTCTGCCAGCCCCACGCGAGGCCGGCCCTACAAGGTGGAGCGGGCTTCGGTCCCAGACGGGGCCGCCCTAGCTCAGCCAGAGAGCCGCTCGGAGAGAAAGGATCGGCAGGCCGCGGCGGCGAGGAGGGGCCGCACACGCAGGGCCAGGGCCCACGAGGGCAGGGGCACAGGAGCCCACTGAGGGCTTGGGCAAGGACCTCGAGCACTGCCAGGCCACCGGGAAAACACGACCGCGGTATTCCCACCGCCACAGACACGAGGCGGTCCCGCAGCCCTCCCCCCCCGGGACGCTGGCCAGCCCCTGGCACCACCGCGGAGCCCCCTCACG
This sequence comes from Cheracebus regulus, assembly GCA_963574635.1. Lineage (NCBI taxonomy): Eukaryota > Metazoa > Chordata > Mammalia > Primates > Pitheciidae > Cheracebus > Cheracebus regulus. The sequence goes on from CAUYQU010074123.1 coordinate 25,580, forward strand.
AGCCCCGGACCCCACACCACCCGCGGCCCCGAAGCGACCGCAGCAACAAGCCCGATACCACGGCAACATGCCCGGAATCTCGTCCATCTCCAACCCGGTTCCACTGCTGGAGACTGGCACGCCCCACCATGTGGATGCTTTCCCGTTCCCAGGCGGCCCAACCCGTTGCACTGCACAGAGCGCGGCCGGTGCGGCTCGGCACAGAAGCGGGCAGAGACCCGGCTCACAGCGGAAGGGGGTCATGCGCCAGACGTCCGGGACACCACGCGCACCCAGCGTTCAACGACTGCCTCCCCAACTGCTAGGATGCCAGCCCGGCCCAGCGGGACCCTACTCCGACTCAGAGGGAGGAGGCGGGGATTACAGTAAGCGACGGGCGGCGCTCGGTCCACACGGTAGACTGGCGGACCCCTCTTCTCCCCGTCACCGAGAAAAGGGAACTCTGCTTATGCACGAGGGAATTCAGTCGCTCTAGCAGCGCTACCACAACGCAGAGCGGCGGCGGGCCTGTGGAATCCGGTACCCCTGAGGCACCCCTTACCCCGCGTGGAAGGGGCGCACCTCGTTCGACCGCCTGGACCCCGACGAGCTGAGCTCCTCAGGACCCACACGCAGACCCCGCGACAGCCACCGGAGGAGGGGCCCCGGGGGCGGGAACGACACCAGCACTCGACCTCGGGCTCCTGAGGAACAACCCTGCACGCTCCAGGAGCGCCGCAAAGGCCCAAGCAGAGCCCACGCTCGCACCACCCCGTGAAGGGCAGCACGAAGAGGGGCCGCCCCTTGAAGGCAACACAGGAGGCAAGAGCGAAGGATGCCTGCCGCCTCCGCCAGGCAGAGGATGGGGGAGCACAGCGAGGTCCGGCCGGATTCTGTACACCTGTGCCTCCTAACACAAGCGCCACAGGCGGGGAGAAGAAATGGGCCCCAGCGGGCAGGACGAGAAGAGCGGTCCCATTCACAATGAATGTCCGTCCCTCGCCCACCGCGGATCTGTTGCGGCCCTGGAGAGCGCGACGTTACCACATCTATCGGAAAAAGACCCAGAGCAGAGCAACAGGGGTCACCCTCACTAAAGCTACCAAGCCGACCGGCCCGCGGTCAGCCAGCCCCGCTCTGGGGAAGGGACGGCGGGCAACCCCGGGGAGAGGAGGACACCTGACACGCATGGCACGGAGCCAACGGGGTGGGTTTCCGCGACTGCCCCGGGTGCCCGCAGCGGGGAGCGCACACGCAGGCAGAAAGAAGCCCGCATCGGCCTTTCCCCGCCACACCCGGGTGAGTCAGAAGAGACCCGGGCCCAGGGTAGCACCAGAGAGTCGGGACACTCAGCCGTGTGAGAGGCAAGGAACGGGCCCCAGCAGGCGGCTCAAGCGAGAGCAGGGCCGGCTAGCCAGGTCACGGATAGACCAGAGAACCCCACACGCGCCCGGAGGCCCGACCTCTCCAGCAACGGGTCGCCAGAAGACAGCGTGTCAGCAGTAATTTGGTGGCCCAAACTGCCAACTTAGAGTGAAAGATATACCCCGGGGGACAGGGGGTCGAGTCACGGCCACACCACTGACTCATTAATGCGCGACACGGAGATCTGTCTCCAAAAAGGCCGCCATCGCAGCCAGACACGGAGCACTCAGGGCCGTCTGGTCGACCCCAAGACGGGAGCCGCAGCGGGCCAGGGACGCCCTCCGGGCCACGGGTGCCACGCAGGGGCCGGCCCGTGCCTCCAGAGCGAGACTCAGCCGTCCTCTCACACGCGAGGGACACACGAGGGACCGAAGGCGCTCAGGGACCACTCTCCAACTCCGAACGCGGAGTTGGAAGAAAAGTATCACAGCAGAGGGACCGCGGCCGGGCGCGGCACCCCGGGAGGACGGCGCAGGACAGCCCCCGACTCTCCACGAAGACTTGGGAAAGAAATTCGGCGCATTGCCTGGCTCACAGCGGGGACGGTCCCCTCTCTCGGCAGCTGCCACCGGAGCTCCAGAAGCCAAGAGAACTATATAAAAGCGGCCGCCAGATGGAGCCCGACAACCGGCGTTAACTGTCCCAAACCTGTCACCAAGACAGATCTGGATGGCAGGGCGGCCGGTGGACCGCAAAACCGAAACGGTGAGTGGAGAAAGTCTTCCGGAGGCCGAAAACACAGCCCCTCCACCCAACCCCACAGAAACGGTCCTCCAAACGTGTCTCTGCATAGACCGAGACAAGAGTCAAAAGACACGCCCGTGGCGTGTGGGCGTTTGGAGATGGATCTACGAGGGAGAAAGAACACACAGGACTGGGTCGCGAGTCGTTCAGGTGACAGAGAGGCACAGAATGAGGACACTCACCATCCCCCGCGGGAGGGGGGGGAGGAAGGGGATAGAAAAAAGAGAGATGGAGGAAAGAGGGAGGGAAGAAAGAAAGCAGGGAGCGGGGAGGAAGGAGATGGAGAAAACAGGAATTTAAAAATGTGGAGAAAATATATGATGAAAGAGAGGTGGAAAATGAAGAAAGATGAAAAAGAGAAAGAATGAGGAAAGAGATGAAGGAAAGAAGGGCGAAAGAGAGGAATAAAGAAAGTATAAAAGACAAAGAAAGAAAAAAGGAAAGAAGGAAAGGAACAGAAAAAAGAAAAGAAAGGAGGGAGGAAGAAAAAAGAAAGAAACAAGGAAAGAAGGAAGGAAGAATGAAGAGGCTAATGCCCTTTTCTGCGTTAGCGCACCTGCATCCAGGTGAAAATTAAAATAAAAAAAAAAATGAAGTCTGGGCGCGGCGGGTCACGCCTGTAATCCTAGCACTTTGGGAGGCCGAGGTGGGTGGATCACCTGAGGTCAGGAGTTCAAGACCAGCCTGGCCATCATGGTGAAACCCCATCTTTAAAAAAAAAAGAAAAAGAAAAAAGAAAGAAATGAAGGAAGAAAGAAAAAGACAGAAAATAGAGAAAGTAAAATTCTGTACTAAACATAATCTGGCCTGGCGACAGAGCAAGGCTCCGTCTAGAAAGAAAGATAGAAAGACAGAAAGAGAGAAAGAGCAAGAGAGAAAGCAAGAAAAAAAAATCTTAGGTGTTTCAGCACCACTCTGAAAAGGAAACAGACATAAAACAAAAATTGAGAACTAGATTTTTTAATTAAATGAAGTAATGAGTTATCTATTTTGTGATGCTGTTACTACAGTTTTATTTCTAAAATAAATGGGAGAATACTATAATTCCTTATTTTAAAAGCTGTATTTGGAACCTCATAAAATAAATAAATAATATCAGTATAATTTGTTTTTGCAAATGGAGACTTAAAATATTTTTGTCTCAAAAATTTTTGGAACACGTACAGGCATATACCAACTTGATAAATTCTAATTAAGTTTTTTTTCCTAAAAATCTCTTATTTATTTACATTTAGCATCATTGAGGAGTTTACTTTCAAGCTAGAAAGACAAAGAATATACTTTCTCCAGAGAAAAATAGACTCTGGATAGGCAAATTCTCAAAGAAAGAAATCTATCTATATGTTAAAGTTTATTTTTGCAATGCATAGTCCTACCAAAAGTGTTTACTTTTAAAGTGTCTCTTTCCCCTTTAACTCTTCATAAAATTTTAGGTCTAGAGTTGCTGTTAAAATTTGACTGTTAGGAAAAAACAATAAATAATTTTTTGGCGTACCTAGGAAATATGGGAGAATTTAAAATGGCCAAATGAAATTATAGAAGCTGTTTAGCAAATTCTTTAGGGTTATGTAATTCTGTAGGGATATGCGTCTTTAATTATCTTCCAGTAGGTGCCTGTAATCCCAGCTACTTGGGACACTGAGGCATAAAAATTGCTTGAACCCAGGCAGAAGGAGGAGACTGCAGTGAGCCCAGTGAGCCTAGATCTCACCACTGAACTCTAGCCTGGGCAATAGAACAAGATTCCATCCAAAAAAGAAAAGGAAATGCAAAAGATTCTTGTACATAAAATTATAAACAGACTTTTTCTGGGAGAGATTTGAGATGTAATTTATTTTTACCTCTGTAAAAAGATTACTCCAGAGGGAGATCCAAGATGGCGGATTAGGAGCAGCTCAGGATTGCAGCTCCCAGTGAAAGTGCAGAGGGTGAGTGGACGCCGCATTTCCAGACGGATTTTTATTACCCCCAGACCAGGAGATTCCCAGGCGGAGCAGCCCCA
>CAUYQU010074124.1:0-12430 GCA_963574635.1 Cheracebus regulus
TAAATCATTCTATTATAAAGACACATGCACACATATGTTCACAGCGGCACTGTTTACAATAGCAAAGACCTGGAACCAATCCAAATGCCCACCAATGATAGACTGGACAAGGAAGATGTGGCACATATACACCATGGAATACTATGCAGCTGTAAAAAACAATGAGTTCGTGTCCTTTGTAGGGACATAGATGAATCTGGAAACCATCATTCTCAGGAAACTGACACAAGAACAGAAAACCAAACACAGCATGTTCTCACTCATAGGCGGGTGATAAACAATGAGAACACAGGGACACAGGGAGGAGGGCATCACACACTGGAGTCTGTTGTGGGAGCAAGGGAGGGACAGCGGTGGGGATGGGGAGGTCAGGAGGGATAACAGGGGGATGAATGTTTTTATATTGAGAACCAGACTCTATAATAAACATGTTGTAAATTTCAATGTAACAGATTTATTCTATCTTGAGATAGCTACTGGTTATTAACATACTGTCAAGAACAACAACAAAAAATACTTTTATGGGTGTTGTTCCATAATAGCATGTTTTCAAAAAACAAATTTATCTAGTAAGCAGTTTTATGAGCCACCATACAAGAGGTGCATTTATTCAGACCACAAACTTTTATAAAAAAGGTCACATCTATATCCAAAATTGTTTGCTATTCTTAGATGAACATCATCAATTATCTGCTTTTTAATCTTCCTTTTTTTCCAACATTTTTTTCAGAAGTTCTTTACTTTTACAAAACACCCATTCATACTTACTTAGAAAAATAAAATATTTTAAAAAATTCTTTTGAATAATTTATTTGTCTCCTTCTCCAGTTATAATTATATATCTGTTATAATAAATGCACATTAGGTTGCCTTTAAAAACATTTGTCTTCACTTTTAGCTTGCTCCAAAAAGGAATGACCAGTGAATAACTGTAGGGGTGTTTTGAAGTATGGTAGCTATCATTTATTATTATAGTTGGAAAATCCAGCTTTCTGTTAAATTATAAAAAGCAATCCTTTATTACTCATACACATGGAAATGACTCACTATTTTGCAAACCATCTGTCTTACTCCTAGAAAGTCTGGTTTGACTCAGTCAAACAGAAATGTGAGTACAGAAAAATAATGTGGATATCTTTAATGCCAATGGTAGTAGACCTGCTATAGATGTAATAAAAGGTAGAGAGTATTAAAAATTATGGGGTTAGTGGGAGGAGAGAGATAATAGATAAATAGAACTCCTTTAAGAAATTTAGACAAGCAAGTAGAGAAAAAATATAAGTAATCTTCATGAAGCTAACTGCTAAGTTAAATTTCTTTCTGTTTTTATTACCTATAGGAAATTTCCACTGCCTAATTGTTTTGTTTTCAACATATATAGCTCTCCAACCACATTATAAACTCCTAAGAGTAGGCATTGAATTTCATTATTTATGTCCCTGGATTGAAAGACCTGTAAGTACATTCATTTGAATAATCAGAAGACAAGGAATCCTTGTGGAAATATAGTTTTGGATATTCATCAGTGAACTTTAAAAAAAATTATAAGGTTTTTCAAAGATACAGAGGAGTGTAAATAAAATAACAAATATGAATGTAGCAAACACACAAATGCAACAGACATAGACATTTGGCCATATTTGCTATAAATTATTTTAAAAGGAATTACAGTTCATTTAAACCTTTTTTTCATACTCTTCACCTCTCTTCCTCTCCAAAGGCAATCACTGTTCTGATATTGTTATGTTTACTGCCTTCTTATGCTTCTTTCTTTTTTTAAGCTTTAGGATGTAATTTATAAGCAAAGGAGTACATTGTTTTCCATGCTTAAAAATGTACATAACTGTCATTAGACACAGAATCCAACGGCCAGGCACAGTGGCTTATGCCTATAATTCAAAACTTTGGAAGGCCGGGGCAAGCAGATTGCTTGAGCTTAAGAGTTTGAGACCAGCCTGGGCAACATGGCAAAATATTGTTTCTATGAAGAAATACAAAAATTAGCTGGGCATGGTGGTGTACTCCTGTAGTTCTAGCTAGTTGGGAGGCTGAGATGGGAGGATCACCTGAGTCCAAGTAGGTTCAAGCTGCAGTGAGTTATGATCATGCCACTGCACTTCAGCCTGGGCAACCAAGTGAGATCCTGTCTCAAAAATAAAACAAAAAGAATAGAATAGAATAGAATAGAATAGAATAGAATAGAATAGAATAGAATAGAATAGAATAAAAATAAAATAAAATAAAATAAAATAATAAAAGTCATTGAGTCTATGTGTCCTTCCACATTTGGTGAATTTAAGTCTATATAATAGAATCTCATCATTATTTTCTTTACATTTGCATTTCTCTGATTTCTAGTGAGAGTGAGCAACTAATAAAGATTTATTTGCCCTGTGAGGTTGGTTTGTTTACCTATTCATATCCATTTTGTTTTGCCTATTCATATCCTTTGTCCAATTTTTTAGCCAAAAAAACGAAAACAAAACAATGAGCTATATGCATTGCCAATAATCATTTCTGACATGATTTGCCTTTAAATATTTGTAGTGCCTTTATTGTAAAGACACTTTATTTTATTTATTTTCTTTTTAACTTTTAGGTTCAAGGAAACCTGAAGATTTGTTATATAGGCAAATTGCATGTAATGGGGGTTTGGTGTACCGAATATTTCATCACTCAAATGTAGTACCTGATAGTTTTTTGATTCTCACCTTCCTCTCACCTCCGACTCTCAACTAGACCCAAGTCTGTTGTTCCCTTCTTTGTGTCCATGTACACTCAAGGTTTAGCTCCCACTTATAAGTAAGAGCATGTGGTATTTGATTTTTCTGTTTCTATATTAGTTCAATTAAGTTAATGGCCTCTGGCTCCATCCATGTTGCTACAAAGGACATGATCTCACTTTTTTTTTTATGACTGAATAGTATTCCAGTGTGTATACATACCACATTTTCTTTATTTTTTTAAAAAAAATTATATATATATTTTATCGCACTTTAGGTTCTGGGGTACATGTGAAGATCATGCAGGATTATTGCATAGGTACACATGTGGCAATGTGGTTTGCTGCCTCCATCCCCCCGTCACCTACACCTGGCATTTCTCCCCATGTTATCCCTCCCCAACCTTCCCACCCCCTGCTGTCCCTCCCTTGGCCCTCCCCCAACAGACCTCAGTGTGAGATGCTCCCCTCCCTGTGTCCCTGTGTTCTCATTGTTCAACACCCGCCTATGAGTGAGAATATGCTGTATTTGGTTTTCTGTTCTCGTGTCAGTTTGCTGAGAATTATGGTGTCCAGATTCATCCATATCCCTACAAAGGTCACGAACTCATTTTTTTATGGCTGAATGGTATTCCATGGTGTATGTTTATCCTAAAGTCAATCAGGAGCAGGTTGTTTTATTTCCTTGTAATTGGATGGTTTTGAGTGGTATTCATAGTATTGGTTTCTATGTTTATTGCACTGTGGTCTCAGAGTGTGTTTGGTATAATTTTTTTTTTAATTTGCTGAGAATTGTTTTACGTTCAATTGTGTGGTCAATTTTAGAGTATGTGTTATATGCAGATGAGAATATTTGTTCTGCTGTTTTGGGGTGAAGATTTTTAAAAATGTCTGTTATATCCATTTGGTCAAGTACTGTGCTCCGGTCTTGAGTATCTTTGTTATTTCCTGCCTTAATGATCTGTCTAATACTGTCAGTGAAGTGTTGAAGTCTGCCACTATTATTGTACGGTTATCTGTGTTTCTTTCACAGATCTCTAAGAACTTGCTTTATGAATCTGAGTGCTCCTGGGTTGGGTGCATAAGTATTTGGGGTTGTAAGGTCTTCTTGTTGAATTACACCTTTTATCATTATGTAATGCCCTTCTTTGTTCTTTTTTAAAAAAATCATTATTTATTTAAAGTGTGTTTGTCTGAAATTAGAATAGTAACTCCTGCTTTTTTCTGTTTTCTGTTTGCTTGGTATATTTTCCTCCATCCTTTTATCTTGAGCCTATTGGTGCCATGCATGTAGGATGGGTCTCTAAGAGACAGGATAAAGTAGTGTCTTGCTTCTTTATCCAGTTTACCACTTTGTGCCTTTTAATTGAGCCATTTAACCTATTTACTTTTAAGGTTAATATTGACATATGTAAATTTGATCCTGTCATTGTGGTGTCATCTGGTTAATATGCAGACAAGATAGTGTGGTTGATATGTAGTGCCACTGGCCTGTGTATTTAAGTGAGTTTTTTTGGTGGCTGATGATGGTCTTTCCTTTCTATATTTAGCATTTTCTTAAGGACCTCTTGTAAGGCAGGTCTGGTGGTAACAAATTCCCTTAGCCTTTGCTTGTCTAAAAAGGATCTAATTTTTCATTCAGTTATGAAGCTTAGTTTGGTTGGGTATGAAATTTCTTGCTTGACACTTATTTTCTATCTTTTTTTTTTCTTTTGAGATAGTGTTTTAGTGTGTTGCCCAGGCACTAGAGTGCAGTGGTACAATCTTGGCTCACTGCAACCTCCACCTCCTGGGTTCAAGCAATTCTCATGGCTCAGCTTCCCAAGTAGCTGGGATTACATTTGTGCACTATGCTACTCAGCTAATTTTTTTTGCATTTTCAGTAGAGATGGAGTTTCACTATGTTGGCCAAGTCAGTCTTGAACTCATGGCCTCAAGTAATCTTCCTGCCTCAGCCTCCCAAAGTGCTGGGATTATAGGCATGAGCCATCATACCCAGCTTGGTATTTCTTTTCTTTAAGAATGCTGAATGTAGGCCCCCAATCTCTTTTGGCCTGTAGAACTTGTGCTGAAATGTTTGCTGTTAGCCTGATGGGATTCCCTTTGTAGATGAGCTGCCCGTTCTCTCTGGCTACCTTTAACATATTTCCTTCTATTTCAACTTTGGAGTATCTGATGACTATGTGCCTTGCAGATGGTCATTTTTTATAATACCTTGCAGGAGTTCTCTGCATTTCCTGAATTTAAATGTTGGTCTCTCCAGTGAGGTTGGGGAAGATTTCGTGGATGACATTCTCAAATATGTTTTCCAGGTTGCTTGCTTTCTCTTCTTGTCTTTCAGGAATGTCAGTGAATCCTAAATTTGGTCTATGCACATAATCCCACATTTTTTGGAAACTTTGTTCATTCGCCTTTATTCTTTTTTCTTTATGTTTGTCTGACTGAGTTATTTCAGAGAACTGGTCTTAGAGCTCTGAGATTCTATCCTCGGCTTGGTTGATTCTGCATTAATACTTGCAATTTTGTTATGAAATTATTGAAGTGAGTTATTCAGTTCCATTATATCAGTTTGATTCTTTTTAAAAATGGCCACTTTGTCTTTCATCTACTCTATCATTTTATTGTGTTCCTTAAGTTCCTTAGATTGGGTTTCAGCTTTCTCCTGAATGTCCATGATCTTCATCCCTATCCATATTCTGAGTTATATTTCTGTCACTTCAGCCATTCCAGCTTGGTTAAGAACCATCGCTGGGGAACTGGTAGTTTGAAGGTGAAAAGATGCTCTTGTTTTTTGAGTTGTCACAGTTCTTGTGCTGTTTATTTCTCTTCTGTGTCAGCTGAAGTTCCTTCAGTCTTTGAATTTGCTATCCTTTAAGTAGGTTTTTGTGCTTTCATTTTCTTTGATGCCCTTGGGGGTTTGAGGGTGGAAGAAGGTGAGTTCTCTCAACTGACTTCATTTCTGGAAGATTTTAGGGAGTCATGAATCAGTTCAGCATTTCCAGGCTGCATGCTGTATCTCTGGAGGGCTGGTAATGTTCCCTCAGCTTTGTTTTCTGGCCTCTCCAGGTTAGGAATCTGCTGCACTGGAGGGGCCAAGATGTCTTTGGTCTGCTGGTCACAACACTCAGATAGGTGGTGCTGGCTAAAGCATTTTGTTGGGGTGGTGGCAGACAGCTTACTTGCATGTGTCAGCAGTTGCAGCAACATGGTAGGATGCATTTGTGTTGGCTGGGGAATGTAATAATGGAATGGGGGTATGATGTTTCTGTGGGTGCTCACACCAGTGGTGTGGGGAACTTATTTTAGTTTTTAAGGGGATAAATTCAGATTTTTCTCTGATAAGAGATATTATTGTTTTATTTAAATAACCTTTGCATATCATGAGGTCACAAGACTTTTCACAGTATTTTCTTCTTTACTGATTTAAGTATTAATTCATCTGGAATATACTTTGGTATATGCAGTGTGTTAGAGAGCTTAGTTTATTTTGTCTCATAAGGATAGCCAATTTTTCTGGCCTTTTTGCTTGAGTATAACATTTTTATTCATTGCATTGTAATGTCACATGCAAAATTCTCACATATGTTTGAGTTTGTATATGGCCTCTCAGTTCTGTTTTATTGATTTATTAAATTATTTGTGCATAAATGTCACATCATTTTAATTATATTATGCCTCAATATGTTCTAGAATGAGTCCTACCTTTTTGCATTGGCTATTCTTGGCTCTTTCATATGAATTTTTGGATGAGCCTATTAAAGAAAAACTTGTTAATATTTTGATTGGACTTGCATTGGAAACATACACAAATTATAGAGAAAATGGCATCTTTATGCCATTAAGTCTTTCCAACCTGAACATTGTATATGTCTCTAGGTTTTAAAGGCTTTATAATGCCCTCCATTAAAATTGATTACTTTTCTCTATGAAGACCTCATTCTTAACTTTATTTTTAACAACCTTACTAATTCTTCTGGATTGTTATTCATGACAAAGTGATTTTTTTCCATGCTGTAAAACAGATAAGTCTGAAGAAGTCAGGGTTCTGTGTTTATACACTGTAAGTTAGTACAGTCACCATGGAGAACAGTATGGAGGGTCCTCCATAAAACTAAAAATAGATCTACCACATCATCCAGCAATCCTACTGCAAGGTTATATCCCAAAGAAAGAAAATTCGTATGTCAAAGAGATATCTGCACTCCCATGCTAACTGCAGCAGTATTCACAATAGCTAAGCTATAAAAGAAACCTAAGTGTCCACAGACACATACGAATACAAACAGAAATTCTCGGATATTATTTAGCCATAAAAAAGAATGAAATCCTGTCATTTGAAGCAATATTGGTGGAACTGGAAGTCATTATGTTAAGTGAAATAAGCCAGGCACTCAGAGACAAATGTCACATATTCTCTCTTATATGTGAGAGCTAAAAAAGTTGATCCCATGAATGTAAAGAGTAGAGTGATGGTTACTGGAGTCTGGGAAGGAAAAGGAGGAGGGATGAAGAGAGGTTGACTAATAGGAACAAAAATACAGTTAGATAAATGAAATAAATTCTAGTGTTTGAGAACACAATGAGGTGACTGTAATAAAAATAACATTGCATATTTCAAAATCACTAGAAGAGATTTAGATATTTCTAACATGAAGGAATAATAAATGTCTTAAATGATGACTCTAATTTTATTACCATTGTATAAATGTATCAAAATATCACATGTACCCTATAAACATGTTCAATTATTAGGTATCAATAAAAACGTCTGGGTTCTGGATCCAGTACCTGAATTCAAATTTTTGTCTACACCACTTTCTAGGTGAGTCTCAGTTGATTTAACTTTATGTTAGGAACAATAATAGCGCCTATTTAATGGGGTTGTTGTAAAGAGTAATTGAGATAACAAATGCTTACGATATAGCACTTAGTATATTTGAGCTATTAGTGCTACTCCAACTCCTGTTACTTCTATGCTTTAGTTTTTGCTGTCACAAAGAGTGTTATTTATTTTTATATGTTTGTCTGTAGTTGCTTTTGATTTTTTATGATAAAAACCATAACATGCATGAAGAATGACGACTTTCTTTTTCTTTGTTAATTCCTATTAGGTTATTTCTTTTCCTTGGCTTATTGTGTTGGCTAAGACTTCTAATATAATGTTGCATATAAGTACATTACTACATCTTTACTTAAATGAGTTAGAATTTCAGAGAACATTTTTGTCAGTTTCTTCTTTGCCAATGATTAATTACCATAAAAGTTATAATGTGGGCAGGCGTGGTGGCTTACGCCTGTAATCCCAGCACTTTGGGAAGCCAAGGCAGGTGGATCATGAAGTCAAGAGATCGAGCCCATTCTGGCCAACATAGTGAAACCCTGTCTCTACTAAAAAATACAAAAATTAGCTGGGTGTGGTGGTGCACGCCTGTAGTCTCAGTTTCTAGGGAGGCTGAGGCAAGAGAATCGCTTGAATCTGGGAGGTGGAGGTTGCAGTAAACTGAGATCACGGCACTGCATTCCAGCCTGGGCCACACAGCGAGACTCTGTCTCAAAAAAAAAAAAAAAGGTTGTAATGTGCTCTTTTTGCTTATTCTAGATATTCTGCCAATCAAGAGACCTATATATTATTAAAATTCTCCTCCTCCTTCCTTCAATGTTATTCTACTGTCACATTTACCTATTCAATTCCTACCTATCTTTAGGACCCAGTTTAAATGCAATCTTCTCCATGAAACTTGTGGCTTCTTTTAGCTGGAAGTAAAATCTGCAGAATTTATCCCTTTACACTTCATCAGAATTTCTCTTATTTATACTCCAAATTACAGTATTTTATACATGTTTTGTCATCCCTACTCAGACCCTAAGATTCTCAAGATGAGGATTGGCATTTGTTTTATTTAGAATTTCCTTTCTTGCTCTCAGCTCCTACTAAATTTGTACTCAACAAGTAATAAATAAATAAATTAGAGAATAAATCGTATCTGGAACTAAATGTCAAAAAGATTTAAAGTTTATTAGAAAGCCAGAAATGGTGCCTCATGTCTGTAATCCCAGCACTTTGGGAGGTCGCGGTGGGTGGATCACCTGAGGTCAGGAGTTTGAGACTAGCTTAGCCAACATGGTGAAACCCTGTCTCTACTAAAAATACAAAAATTAGCCTGGTGTTATTGTGGGCACCTGTAATCCCAGCTACTCAGGAGGCTGAAGCATGAGAATCACTTGAACCCGGGAGGCAGAGGTTGCAGTAAGCAGATTGTGCCACTGCACTCAAGCCTGGGTAACAGAGAAGGAAAAAAGGTTTATTAGGCAAGAGGCATATAAAAGAAACTTGTTCTTATTCCTTTGTGATAACTTGCTATTATTCCTAAAAAAAAATGTGTTTGGCCATGAGTATACACATATATAATTAATATTCTGTAACAAAATTGGACTACCACTGTGATTTTTTATTAATTAACTCTACTAGAACCTGTGACAGAATAGAAAAATAGTACAAGAGCACTCTCATGGGGACAACCAGGATGCACAAATAAATGGCAAAAATCTCCTTTTAACAGAAAGCTTAATCATCTATTTAGCTTTATTCTCTCCAGCTTAATCTAGGCTATTTCAGGAGTGTTCTTTGTAGAAATATTTTTCAAGAAGTAAGCTGACTCAGGTGTTTGTAAATGTGATATTTTGATATTTACTTCTGTTTTATTGGCAGTAACTTTTAAACTAAAGGAGGAGGTCCTTAATGAAAAATATGCTGTAGTGGGTTTCTATCACAATTCAGTCTTTCAGTTTTTCATAGTTGCTTTATCCTACATAGATTTGTCCTCTGGAGATCTCTGTGTTTTCAGCATCTACACCAGTTGTCATAATACATAGAAAATATCTAGCTGGCTTTTTCTTCTTTGAGAGGAAATAGAACCCATAGCTTTATTCATGGCCACACAGAAACTTTACTTAAAGATGTTCAAAGGATGTAAACATAAAATGTCCTGTAAGTAAGTTCTTAATATATGCCTCCTTTGTTTTTGGAAACTTGATTTCAACTTTATTTTAAAAAATATATCTGCAGAGGTCTGCAGCTTTCTGCAGGCCAGCATCTGCTCCTGGGGGTGAGGCTTCCAGCTTGCACTGACTTTCAGGATCTTCTTTCAGGTAAACACCTGGAGGCAATCATCTGCAGATGCCAGTCTGCAAGCAGATGTATATGGATAGGACAGCAGCATTTTATGACATTAGAACAGCTGGGAGGATAGGAAAATGAATGTGTTCTGCTTTCCTTTGTGTCATATAAAACTCCCTAAGAGCATTCTCACCTGAAACCCATTTTCCTTCTCTCCTGGTCTTGGCTTGTTTTGATGCAGAAGGAAACTTGCTTCACTCATCCTTCTAGGTTAAGAGGAAGTTTGTCCTTCCTTGACATCAATCACTTGAACAAAAATTTGCCTAAAATGTTTTCCAGAAAGTGAGCTCCTTGAAGGGATTACCTTTGCTGCTACAATCATTCTACTGTATGGTGCTTAGTACAAGTCTAAATATTCAAAGACACTCATAAATAATGATGGTTTCCAACTGGCATCTCAAATACGCCTGATAACTTAAAGCAGGTAATTTTATTTATCATATAAAAATACATCCTCAGATCTGGTTTACTGATGAGATTCTGCTTGGAAAAAATATTATCAAGTTTAATAGAACATTTGAGAAACAGTAAATTTTATTGACTTTAACTGTTAATCAAAATAATATGTTGGCCCAGTGAAACACCAAATAATAAAGAAACACACACACACACACACACACAACACGATGTTCTTTGCCCCATCCTTTCCTTCCTTTGGTCTCAGTCCCTAGAGGCCAACTTTTAAAATTGATTCTGTTTAATTCCCTCTCTCATTTAGCTCCATTAACACCAGATAATATGCAGATACCTCAAATTTCTCAATTTATTAGGACAATATCAATTTGTTTTAGATAAGAGATTAGACTTTGCTCACGCTAATCCTATCTTCCTTCTCTCTCTGATCCAATTTTTATTTTTATTTTATTTTTTAATTATTTTTTTGAGATGAAGTTTCACTCTTGTTGCCCAGGCTGGAGTGGGATAGCACACGATCTCAGCTCACTGCAACCTCGACCTCGAAGTTTCAAGCAATTCTCCTGCCTCAGCCTCCCAAGTAGTGGGGATTACAGGCATGTACCACCACTTCTGGCTAATTTTTTGTATTTTTAATAGAGATGGGGTTTCTCCATGTTGGTCAGGCTGGTCTTTAACTCCCAACCTGAGGTCATCCACCCACCTCGGCTTCCCGAAGTGTTGAGATTGCAGGCGAGAGCCACTGCACTCACCACCCCGATCCAATTTTATCAAATATTTTATTATTTTAAATTCTCCTATTGGATAAATTTTGGGCCTAAGATAATATATTGATAGCGCCAGTTATTGATTATTTCAACTTTGGTATCTCAAATCCCCTGCATATAAAATAACACCAGTAATCCTTCTCTTTTGTTTTGGAGTCCATTATCCCTCCTTAATTTTATCTTTCACATTCTCTTAGTCAAATCTGTTAACATTTGCTTTTTCTTTTAACGTGTATTAACATTTATATTCTGTTTTGCCAAAGTTGTTCAGATTTACTCTCTCTATGAGTTAATTTTCTGCGCTTTGACTATAAACTCATCCTAAAAGTCGAAAACCCAATAAATAAAACTTCCATCGTCATTATGTAAATATAATTTACTATAGCTACATTTTGTGCTAAGATTACATTTTTTGTGCTAATAAGATAATGCTATTGATGTAGAAAATGAATGGATTCTTTTAATTGCTGTATTTTGTTTTGTAAAAAAGTTTATTTAGAGGTTTTTTGAGGCAAAATTTACTTATAAAATATACACACTTGAAATGTACAATGTAAAGTTTGGACAAATGCATATACCTGCATAAATCTATCAAATCCAGAATGTTTTCAACACTCAGGAAAGTTTCCATACACATCTTATCGGCCCATCCTCTCTCACCTGCAGAGGCAACGACTTTCCCGATCTTCTTAACTGTGGTTTAGTTTTGCCTGTTCTAGAACATTATATAAACGGAATCATAGAGTAATTACATAGAGGAATTCCGTTTATATAAATAAAATTATTTTTGTGTCCTGAGTGTTCCTCTCAGCATGACATCTGTGAGAGTCATTCATATTGATTCATGTATGGGTAGTTTAGTTTATATTTTTTCTGATGGTATTCATTGTGTGACTATACCACTTTGTTTATATTTTCCTTCTTATGGACACCTGGGTTGTTTGTAGGTTTTTTTTTTCCTATTCTGAATAAAACTTCTATAAACATTCTTATAGTAGTCTTTTGGGACATATATTTTTATATATTTTGGGTAAAACAAAAGAGTAGAATTGCTGGATTGTATGGTAAGCATATGCCTATTACTTTTATTATTTTTTGCTTTATTTGAATTTTTTTTTATTGCATTTTAGGTTTTGGGGTACATGAGAAGAACATACAATATTGTTGCATAGGTACACACGTGGCAGTGTAATTTGCTGCCTTCCTCCCCTTCACCTATATCTGGCATTTCTCCCCATGCTATCTCCCCCCAACTCCCCACCCCCCACTGTCCCTCCCCTATTTCCCCCCAGCATACCCCAGCGTATAGTGCTCCCCTCCCTGTGTCCATGTGTTCTCATTGTTCAACAC
>CAUYQU010074125.1:0-20267 GCA_963574635.1 Cheracebus regulus
TCCTGTCTCCATTGTTAAACACAATTATTGGCATAAAAGAGGTTTTTAATACCCATTTTTAGACTGTATTCTAGCCTGAGCAATAAAACAAGAATCCCATTCTCTCTCCCTCTTTCTCTTCCTCTTTCTTTCTCTCTTTCATTCTTTTTTTTTCTTTCTTTTGTTGTTTCTTTCTTTCTCCTTTTCTCTCTTTTTTCTAAAAAAAAAAGCAATGATAAAGAGAAAATCTTAAAAGCAGTCACAGAAAAAAATACTTTTGTATACAGAGAAGCAAATATAATGCTGACAACATATTTCTCATGGAAAATGAGGCAAAAAAAAACTGTGGCGCAGCATCTTTAAAGTATTGTAAGAAAAATAACTATGTAGAATTCTACACCTAGCAAAAATATTTTCAAGACTTAAGACAAATTAAGGTACTTTAGGCCATACAAAAGCTGAAATAATTCATCACCAGGGGCCCCTCAGTACAAAAAACAACAGTTAAAGAACCTTCTTTAGGCAGAAGATAAATTATACTAGATTAAAATCTGTATCTAAACAAAACAATGAAGAATTGGCAACTACATAGGTGAAAAGAGATAGATAGATAGATAGATAGATAGATAGATAGATGATAGATAGATAGACAAGTAGAATAGGTCTGCAAAAGAAAATTTACTGTTTAAACAAAAGTAATAGCAATTTATTGTGGAGTTTGAAACATACATAAAAGTAAAATTTGTAACAATAACCAAAGGCCAAAAAAGGAGAAATGAAGGTATACTGTTTTAAGATTATTTTTAATACATGTGAAATAGTTAAACTTTACTTGAAGGCAGACTCATGCATAAATTCTAAACTTATCACTAGAATAACAGAACAAAGAATTCATAAACCAAACAAAGGAGATAAAAAGGAAGCACCAAAAATACTCAGTTGATCAAAAGACGAAGGCAGGGAAAAGACAGAAAAAAGATGGGACAAATGAAAAATAAGATGATGGACTCTAACCATATCAATAATCACATTTAATGTAAATAATTTAAACACCCCAATTTAAAGACAGAGATGGTAAGACTAGATTTAAAAACATCATCCAGCTATATGCTGTTTACGAGAAACATACCTTAAATATGAAAACACAAGTAGGTTAAAAGTAAAAGGATTAAAAAGATATTCCATGCTAATACTGTTCTAAAGAAAACTGGAGTGGCTATATTTATATCAGCAATGTAACTTCCAGAACTGAGAACTTCATTTATTTACTCAAGATCACACATCTTATGGTATTCTACCCAGAATTCAAACCCTGATTTGTCTTATTTCAGAGATCCTTTTAGCATCATACTATACTCAGACACCTTTTGTTAACTGTTTCTCGGAGAACTGCAGTTGAACATTCTCAAGAAAAGCACCAACCCCTACACCTCTCCAGAGAACATTTAATTAGAGGTAAGAGGAGCGACTTGCATTCTGCTTTTGACTTTGCTCCTGATTCTCTGTATAAATATGACTGTATTATTTAACCTCCATGTGCCTCAGTGATTTCTCCCATTGAATTTACATCTTGGATCATATCTTTCCCAAGAATACATAAACAGTCATTGCCATAGCCAGAATTTAACTCTGGTCTAAGGCCTACATCCCCAACAGCACAAGACTTGGCATCAGATACCAACAAGACTGCATGTAGGAGACTGTACTGTATAAAAGGTTCTTGGGAACCCACTGCATTGAGAGATAGAGTGGGGCAGTTGAATCACTGGAGGAATGCAGGGATCTGGAGATGAAATTGGAAAAGGCAAGGTTTATAGTCCTGGAAAATGCCCTGCTAAGGTTGTACTGGGGCAGTGTTAAATCCTGCCATGCAGCAGGCTTTCTCTAGCTAGGATGATGACACATTTGCTGTTCATCTCCTGACTCAGAGCCAGTCTCAGACTTGTATCAATGATCTCTCAAACCCCTCTAGTCCCAACAGGCATTTGAGAATTAAACTGAGAATGTCGCAATATCCATGGAGAAAATTCAGTTACACATTTAATAACAATCTAGAAATCATATTACTGCATCTGACTTGGACTATTTCAGTATTTTCTAGATGTATGTTTTAAAAAATCAGCATATTTATTCACCTGACTACATGTTTGCCTTTAGCACAGACACAGAGAAAATGTTTTAAAGGTTTTTCAACAGAAAGGACAGTTCAAACATAATATTTTGAAAAATAATTAGTTCTGCTTGGTAGACTCATGTTTCTCTTCCAGGATCATTTTTGTTATCTGTTGAACAGTACATACTTTTGTTTCTTAGTTTTGTGAACAATCAACAGTAGCTTTCTCTAATGCAAGTCTTACTTCTATGTATAGCTGCCTCTAGCTTTCTGGCATGGCTCTTCAAAGATATCTATTGCTACCTGTTCCTGTTCCTGGTCCTCTCATTTTCTAACTCTCGTGGAAAAGATAAAAGGTAGCCTAATCTTTCGGTTTTACAATTTTTTTCCTGATATAATTGGGTGACAGGTCAGGAGGAGAAGAAATAG
Organism: Cheracebus regulus; assembly: GCA_963574635.1. Taxonomy (NCBI): domain Eukaryota; kingdom Metazoa; phylum Chordata; class Mammalia; order Primates; family Pitheciidae; genus Cheracebus; species Cheracebus regulus. The sequence continues at coordinate 2,522 of CAUYQU010074125.1, forward strand.
AGTATTTATTGAGCCAACAACTGCAAATCATTTTAGCCTGGAATAATAGTGCTGCAAGTTTACCTATTTCACAATCTTCATTTTTATATATGGAAGCCTAGAGAAAACTTGCCCAGATTGACACAGTGAGATTGAAATTCAGCTAGGACTGGAATTCAGGGTTTCTTCACATCAAACGTGTATTTACATTTGTCCAGCTCATCTTTGTACACAATACTTCATTTTTAGTACCTTTTACTGATTGTTTCAGTGCTGTTCACTTAAACAGGCTGAGACAGGTTTGAGTAATCAGACAGCTGTACAAACATGGACGTCACAACACAACTAAAACCCACAATTGCAAGTAACCTATACTTTGTCTTGAGGCTTATTAAGATTAGTCAACTAGCAAAAAACAACTGTGAAGCATGAATGTCAGTTTGTCAACAAGGATAATATTTTGGAAGAATAAAGAGAATTTAACTCAAGATGTATCTACCTTCATTAAAAGGAGTGCTCCATTTTGCAAACTAAAACTAAAATCAGTGTATGGATCTGGTCATACTTTACTTTCTACAATTTATAGTTGACATGCCTATTCTCCTAGAGTTGATAAAACTAACAGGGAAAGGTGGAAAAGAAGAAAAGTCTTATCTTGTAATTATATGCTTTGGATATAAAAATATACATATATATTTATATATGTAAAATAAATAAGCACCCTGCTAATTATGTAAACTAAAAATATGTGCACACAAAATAATGATCAGCACTTTACAAAAAGCATAAATGAAATAATACATGTCATCTGCATTAGAATGACTGCCTATTATGAGTGGAGAATAACAGAAGTGGGCAATGGGGATAAAAATTGGATGGATGGATGGATGGATAAGATGACACAGCAGGGCCTTGTACGCTCTCACTTCATGTGATAACATCAACCTTCAGCCTTTTACGTGCAACAAAACAAATGAAAATGGAAACAAAACAGCCTCTTTCTGACTCTCACTCTGGGAAAGAAATAGTATAAGAGATATTTTATTGTTCCTTTTGGATAAAGCTTAGGTTATTAGGTTTGGAGACAAAATTGAAATGACTTTATATACTAGAATGGCAGTAGGTACATTTATATAATCCTGGACCTATTAATTACCTAGATTATATATGACCAAATTGCATTCCCATTGAGCATGACTTCAGTGCATATCACCAATATACAAGTGATAATGATATTTTTGTTAAAATTTAGATATTAAATCTTTAACCAGCTACATATGTGTATTTAATTTGATTGAGAAAGAAGGTTAGAAGCTCTCCTTGAATTGGCCAGTTTATTTTTTAACTAATTTTAGTCTACTTTGGTTATTTAGGACATTTTTTCATTTTGTTTTTTCTTCCAGTTGAGTGCTTGGCCACACTTCTGGTCCATACTGCATCAATAACGTGTTTCATTTTGAAGTTATTAGCAAAGAGCACATTTTCATTACAAGCATGTAGTGGTAGAAATTTTCATTCTGGGTCCTGCAACACATCAGAAAGTGTCTCATTATACTTTCTTAAGTAAAAATATAAACAGATGCTTAGTGGAGACAGACCTCTTCCTTTCCTAGCTTCCCAGCAATGCTGTCTTCTTGGCCAACATTTCAACTTTCCTTGGTTAGGAGAGGAGAAAGAAGAAATAGGGCAAGTGGGTGGAGTCCACCCTGGCTACATCTCTGGTTTTTATTAGATCTCTAATTAGCTATAGAAGAAGAAAGTCCAATAAAAGGAAGCATACAATTTGGTATAGTACTTGTTAGCCATGGGGATTTGATGTCAAAAACTCTGGGTCTGAATCTAACTCTATCACTGAGTGACTATGGGGAAGTTATCTAACCTCTTCAAGCCTCTGTTTCTTTAAGATGGGGATAATAATAGTGCCTATCTCTTAAGGTTACTGTAAGGATTAGATGAGATAGTTATGTAAAGCACAGTTCATGACAATACTAAAGTGCTCAATATAGCATAGATCTAATATAGCAGTAGTAATATTAACAGTAGTACTAGTTATAGTAAGACAGTAATAGTAGTATAGTAAAATTATGTGCCATAAGTCTACAAGTAATATCGAAATTGCAACCTTATTTTTGAATCATGTTTGCCAGAAAAGTTCCAAAATTCAATTTTGAAAAATTTAATTTTGATGCATTACAAGGTTAACTATAATGACCAGGTGATCTGTGAAAGCCAAGAGGCCTCCATTAGTACAGTTCACTGTACTGATATAATCCATTTGGCTTCCAGATGAAGCTTAGCACCTCTTAGAGAGGGTTGTCCACTCCACCTAAATACCTTCACTCTCTTCCTGGAACCCCTGTAACTACTTCAGGAAGATAACCTACTCCTACTTGAGAATGGGGCAGGGTGGGATATCTGAGCCAATCACCAATTGAGTTATATTTATGGCTACTATAAAGTTTTACCATAGTAATAGAAAAAGTAAAATATTTATGTCTTTTGCTGTTTATTTTCATATTGTTTGCCTCGTTTGTGGAATGTAGGTAAATATTAAAATATGTCTGTTTTTACATGGCTATAGTATCTGTTTATGTCAGTGTTGTGTTTGGCTTATTAGTTCTAAGAGGGCTAGCACTTTTCTATTATTTTTGAGTTGTATAGCTGATCACAGTCAGGCTTTAAGTAACATTGCAACGCTTTGCAGTGCAGTCCGGATGGCTGTTAATAAATAAGATTGTGCCTTTCCCACAGTAGGGGTCAGAGGCTACAGTTTTAAAAATAGCTGTAGCTTTCTAATGCTTCTAGGATGTTTGAAGTAAGACTTTCTTATCCCCTAGTCACCAGCAGGAGGTTTTCCAAGTTCATTAAGGTGTTTTCATCACCTTGTTTGATTACATGGGTCAGAACAGAAGTAAATTAACCCTATGTTGTAACATGAAGACCCCTTCAGACATCAAGAGTCAAGAAGAAACCTAAAATGCTTGGTCTGCATTAGTAAGATAACTAGATCTTAGCATTCCAAAGCCTCCATACAAATCTTCAAATGAAATCACTTCATGGCAAAAATTGAGTTCTTGCTCAAATAACCACTGCCTATCAGGGCAATTCAAATAAACAGCAACATAACATCTTTGCATTTAAAAAAACCAACAGCATGCATAAGTGCATACCAATGTGGCCATTTTCAAGTTGAATTCATCCCATTATAAGCAATAGTGAAAGCACTGACTCCAAGAGGTAGCCCACTTGTCACATTCTGCATTGGCTGTGCAAAACTTTGTGGCTTTAACACTATCTTATCTACTGCTTAGTCTCAATTCTTCAGTTGGTTCTATCTCCCCATTCTATACTCAGCTTTTTAATTTGTTCATGAGTATCTGAGCCCCATTGCTACTCATTTGCTACTCAGGGTAGCTAAGCTGAGTCTATAGGATCTCATTTTGCAAAAATTAGTTGAGAAGGCCAAGGTGTAACCTCAAGATGAGGAGACAGATTTTTCTCATATGGTTTGTGGAAGCATTGCCCTTGACATAGGGACCCATCACATGCATTCCATTTTGAGCTTATACCATTAAGACTTATTGGTTGGTCATATAACTTTAAGAAATGTGGGACTTTAAAAAACACTCCTGCTCTCCACAAATTAACAGCTTATTTAGAATCTATCTTGAATGCCAACTTTCTTTCTGGTTAAATGGACCCCTGTTGATAATGTAGATGAAGATGAAGGTTTGTTTTCTTTTCATTAAATGAAAGGCTTTCTCCCAAACAAAGTGTTTACAAGTAATCATCACCACCAGCAGTAGTTATTGAGAGCTCTCTGTGTGAGTTGTTAATCTGCAGGACATCAGTCACATCCTGCACACTGCTGTGGTGAGAAACAGAGCTTTATTCCCAATAACTCACCTTATTCCACAGTCTATAACCCTAAGTCAGTTAAACAAGCCTATCACAGGAACATATATACTGTCAGTACATGGTATTTATTAGATAAGAATTGAAGTGATTGGTGGTTAATGCATTGAAAAAGTCTCATCTAACTATTTACTCTCTCTGTGTCCTCCTCCTCATTTCATGTTAAATTGGTAATGAATATTCCTATGTATACAATGGGTAACTTCTACAAATCCATATTAAAATCTTTAACATTGTTATTACGTTAAAATTATCAACAATATATGTATGTCAACATTTTACAGACAATTTTATGTTTCTAGTAAGTTCATCATATAAAATCAACTCACTTGATTCCTTGCTATAAACTGAGCATTGTCTTTGAAGTAATCATGACTGTATGTACGCTATTGGGGCTGAAATATGGAAAAGTTGGTCCAAAAACTGAAATGGGCAAAAGTGATTTCCATCTGTAATCATGAATTGGTAGGTCTGATGTTCATTTTATTTGTATTCACATTGCAGTTGCTCCAAACAATTGAGTCGAAATTTGGATAGGAATTAATGTCATGAAAAAATAAGTTCTGGTACTGTGGACTGATATCGAGAGACATAAAGGAAGCTAAGAAAGAAAGAAATGAGGGAGGGAAGGAACAAACTGCATATCACTCATTCAGCATTTATCATCCATTGACTTGTTCTTGTTTTGGTTAATTACATTTCTTTTTCCTTTCTTTTTATTTGAGTACTCAATATAAAAGCAAAACTAAAAACATTTTTATTAAAAAATGCACAAAATCTACTACCCAGAATAGGAAATCATTAACTGCTGTAATTTGGATGTTTCTCCTTTCTAAATCTCATGTTAAAATGTTATCCTCAATGCGGCATTGTTGGAAGGTGGGTCTAGTAGCAGGAGTTTGGGTCATGGGGACAGATCCCTCATGAATAGAATACTGTGCTGTCTTGGGGACGAGTGAATTCTCACGATTGTTAGTTTCCAAGAAAGCTGGTTGTTAAAAAGAGCATGGCATGCCCAACCCCTTGCATCCTCTCTTGCCATGTGATATTTATACATGCCAGCTTCTCTTTACCTTCTGCCGTGAGAGAAAGCAGCCTGTGGCCCTTACCAAATACAGATGCCAATTCTAAAACTTTTTCAGACATTGGAATGATGAGCCAAGTAAACTTTTGTTCTTTATAAATTACCCAGCCTTAGGTATTCCTTTATAGCCACACGAAACAGACTATGACTTTAACATTTTGCTATTTTTGCTTTTTTAAAAAATAAAGTAAATCAAATATTACAGATAAAATTTAAGTAATCTTTATTCTTATCCAAAATTCCATTTTATTTTCTCCATCCACACACATATACTCTCCAAGGGCAACCAGAATAATGAACATCCTTCCATTTTTTATTGTAATACACTTATATGCACATACATCTACCTACAAAGTATATAGCACTTTTTGTTTAAAACATTGACATAAATGCTATATACTACATCATTCTGCAGCTGACTTCTTTGACAAAAATAATGAGAAATATCTAGTTCTATGATCTACTATTTTATAGTATTATTTTGTTTAAGAAAATACATTATTTCTCATTTTCTTCTTGATGATTATTTAGGGAATTTTCATTTTTTCTACCTAACAAGTGCTTTACTCTTCTTGAATGAAAAATACATGAGAACAAGGGTATTTGTCTACTTTATTTAATGATGTAACCCCAGCTCCAAACAGTGCCAGGCATAAAGCAGATATTTGATAAATGTGTATTGATGAATGACACAATTATTGTACATGCTAACATTACTGTACATTCTTCCTGAAGTTTATGGGTGAGTACTTCTCTTTGGTATATACCTAGATACAATACAATACATATTCATACATGCTAAGTGTAACGTGGTAGGTATGCAACTTGAGTTTCATTAAGTGCTGCTGCCTAATTATTCACCATAGAGGTTATAACAATTTATGCTCCCACCAGTATTCCCTGTCCCTCACATTCTTACCAGTCTTTGGGACTATCTGATTTTTTTATTTTTGAAATTCGGATGAATATTATCTTATTAAGATTTTCATTTTCATTTTCTTATTAGTATTTGGCAGAACATCATTTCAAATGTTTATTGGCCAATTGAATTTTCTATTCTGTTTTCATGACTATTAATCACTAAGCTCTAAAGAGTGGAGACCCACTTTCCATGCCCCATAGCATTTCTTCAGGCCTATTCACTGTTACTTAAGATGATATCAGGACATTCTGTGCATGTACTACTTACCTCACTTACCTGTTTGTATTTATTTTTCAGAGACAGGATCTCACTCTGTCACCCAGGCTGGAGTGGAGTAGTGCCATCATAACTCATTGCAGCCTCAAACTCCTGGGCTCAAGGGGTCCTGCCACCTCAGCTTCCTGAGTAGCTGGTATTACAGGTGTGTACCACCACACCCAGCTAATTTTTTACATTTATTTTTCATTTTTATAGAGACAGGATCTTGCCATGTTTCCCAGGCTTGTCTTGAACTCCTGGTTTCAAACAATATTCCAGCCTTAGCCTTCCACAGTGCTGGGATTACAGGTGTGAGCCACCATGCCTGGCCTTCTCTTACCTAATTTGAATCACTGATTTTTTCTTTTTTTTATTTTTTATTTTTTTTAAGCCAGTCAAATTTAGCAGTGGGGGATTGTATATCAACTTTAGTGACACTAATATTAATAAGTTCTGATAATCGACTAGCAGCAGACCAGCCAAATAACTGATTATTTCTATAATAAAGCTGACATCTAGGTAGCACTAGATATGATTTACATTAAAGCCCTTTGAAAACTTCAAATAGAAGCTCAGGTTATCACTGGAATGAGACTCTTAAGTTTTCAACTAAGGGAATTATTTCAAGAACTCCAGATACAGCCATCATAGTAAAACTGTAAAGTTCTCCTGTGAGGTATGAATGAAACAAATTCAAAATGGTCAAGGAGCAAATTCCCACAGGTAGGTACAAATGGGTGGTGTCCTCCTATAAGTGAGGTCTACGTTGAAAGCTAAGGGCATGACAAGGCCTATAAGCCTAAAAATGTACTCCACAGTGTTGAAAAGCTACCACAGACCCTTAGATTATTATTTCAACTGGACCAGCCAGTTGAAAGGCGGTTGTGAGGCAGGCATTTCGTATCTTCTACTGATATACCTGTATTAACGGATATACCTTTTCTCCTGTTGTTCCAAATCTGTCCTAACCAAGAAAGCAGAAGTGATTAATTCATTCACACTGGTACAGATACAGGCTAGCACACTGATCCATTCATTCTTCATGTATTCATTCATTTGACAAATATATATTAAGTACCTACTATGTGCTAGACTCATTGAGATACTCTCCCAGAAATAGACCTACCGACATCTGCCCATTTAAATGTTATTTATACTTCAAAGTTATCTGAAATGCTCTCCTAATCCTCCCAACTACAAGTTACTTCAGAGTACCCAAATATTTCTCTTTACTTTGATTTATAACTATTGGTAGGTTTACTTTAGTTTCCCTACAAGATTGCTGCACAAGGAATATCATGAGCAAAATCACAGCACTGAACATATTGAATGGTTGTGGGAAGATGAATAACTCATTTGGGCTAGAGCAGAAGCTTTCTGCTAAGGAATGAAGAAAAATGTTTTCAAGAGATTCAGTCAGGACCCCCACTAGAGCTTTGAACAAAACTTTGAGAATCAGTAGTTTTCCACAATCATGGTTTAATAGGTGGCATGTGTTTCCTCCAGAGAGAGGGAATGATAAAGACATGTGGTGCCAAAACAAATGTGGCCTGTTTGAGGAAAAACAAATAATCCTGCTTGGGTGAAAAGAAAGGTACATATATTAGGGAGTAATAGAAAATCATTTCAGAGAATAGGTGGGGATTTGACTGTAGAGAGCTTTGAAAACCTGGCTGGGGAGTTTGAGGCTAATTTGGGTGGAATCGTTTGGGAGAATAAAAAAGAATTTTCCCTCATGATTCTTTGTGACCTAAGGCATCAGTGGTATCTGTGGCAACAAAGTAGGATTTGAGGGATAGGAGTGTGATGTTAATGTAAACAGAGATTAAAAAATGTAACCTTAGTGCCATTAAGCACATATTAACGCCATATCTAGGGGACACTCCTTATAGCTTAAACTAGCTGGTTTTATGACACACAGGAGGAAGTAATTCTTTACACTGTAGATAGTATGCATATAGAAACAAGAGGATACACAAAGAAAATAAATCCATGAGTGATAACTCTATAACAGCTAGTTTCTGAAGATGACATAAGGCAGACAACTACCTTATTGTTTGTCATAATCTACATTATCAGGTAGATCCAGAGCTGGAGGAGTGGGCTATAGGAAGACATTGAGATAAGTGAGGGGTAGAAGGGTCTGGAAGCAGATGTGGCATCAAGATTCTTGCCAACCAGGAGCAGAGATCAAGAAATAGATAGTTACCATATATAACATATAAAAAAGATCCAGATTAAAATGTCATGAGAAGAGCAGGTAACTGGCATCAAGAGAAAGCAAAGGAACCCACTAATCAACAAGTTCCAACAATGACAATGCAATCAATGGGACATACAGCAGGGAAAAGACAGGAATGAGAAACCCACAGAAAAATTGAAGAAATCAGCTCATAGAGCTATTTCTAGTAGGAGTCTTGAAACAAATAATATTGTAATTCTTCTCCTTCCTAGGCCAGAAACATAATTAGGCATATTTTAAAAACCTTTGAATGTGTAAATTAGTTACACAGGGCAACATGTTTTATAAAGAATGCATGAAGAGAGAGCTGAGTCTCAAATATTTGTTTTTGAACACAGATAATTGAACTACTTTTTCTCCCTCAAAAACAGTTTCTTGGCTCAGTGACCATCTGCCACCTGCAAAGCAATGCTTCTAATATATATTAAGAAAGAATGCGTTAGCAGAAAGGATCTAGGAGGGGGAAACCAAAGAGAGATCTCTAGCACTGTCCAGAATAGACAAAATCGGAAGACTCTAGTGCCTGGGACCTCTTGTCAGTCCTATCCCTACAGTAGAGATGCACAATTCTAGTTAAATGCTACAAGCCACTAAAATCATTCAGCTAATGATTTTTACTGTGTTCTGTGTTGAAATGCCACTGTGTCAGAGAGGCCTTGTCAAATCATCTATATAAATAGAAATCTTCCAAAAAAGTACTTTGTATTGCCTTATCCTACTTTATTTTTCTTTATAGCACTCTTCACCATCATTTGTTTACTGTCTCCAAATTATAGAGCATCAGCTCCATAAGGGCAATAATTTTTGTCTCTTTTGTTCACTATTTTCTCTCAAGCACTTTGAACAGTGCTTGGAACAACAAATAGGCTTAATACATGTCCCTTGAGTGAATGAATGGATGAATGCATGGATAAATGAAATGCCATAGGAGCAGAGGAAACAATGAAAATTATGTAACAGTCCTTATAATCAATTGCAGAATAGGGGGATGAGCTATCTGTATAGTGGTAATTATCATGTCTCAACACTCTAAATCGGCAGGTCCCATTCTTCTCTCTACCAGAACACATTTATCAGATCAGCAACATTTCTCATAGGCAGTAAGCAGTTACCTGTCACTCCATCCCTTTCTCATCTGCTCAAGAAAGTGTATGAAAATACAAGTGATGGAGGCATAGCAAAACAATCAATCAACAGAGTGAAGAGGCAACCTATGGAATGGGAGAAAATATTTGTAACCCTTTTATTTTATAAGGAGTTAAGATCCATAACATATAAAGAATTACATTTCAACAACTCCAACAAAATAACTCAATTTAAACATGAGCAAAGGACTTAAATAGACCTTTCTCTAAACAAGATATACAAATGGTCAATAAGCATATGAAAAGATGATCAACATCGTTAATCATCAGAAAAGTACAAATCAAAACCACAAGAAGATATTACCTTTCAATCTTTAAGATGGCTACTATCAAAACAAAAATAAGTGTTGGCAAGGATGTGAAAAAATGTGAATGCTTGCACTGTTGCTGGGAGTGTAAACTGGTATAGTCATTATGGAAAACAGGATGAAGATTCCTCGACAAACTAAAAATAAAACTACCGTATGATTCAGCAATGTCACTTCTGGGTAAACATCTGAAATCATTGAAAATAAGATCTCAAAGAGATGTGTATACATCATCTGTTACTTGCAACATTATCCACAATAGCCAAAAGGTGGAAATGTCCATAGATTGATGAATAGATAAAGAAAATGTTGTACATACATACCATGTAATATTTTTCAGCCTTTAAAAAGAATAACTTACTATAATGGGCTTTAACATGGATGAATATTGAGAATGTTATGCTAGGTGAAATAAGCCAGACACAGAAGATGAATATTGCATTATTCTTCTTATAAGAGGTATTTAAAGTAATCAACCTCTTAGAACCATAAGTAGAATGGTGTTTGCTCAGGGCTGGAGGAAGGGCAAACGGAGAGTTGCTATTCAATAGGTTAGAGTTTCAGTTGTTGTTGTTGTTGTTATTGTTTTTGAGATGGAGTCTTGCTCTGTCACCCAGGCTGCAATGCAGTGGCATGATCTCATCTCACTGCAACCTCTGCCTCCCAGGTTCAAGCAGTTCTCTGCCTCAGCCTCCCAAGTAGCTGGAATTACACGTGCCTAACACCACACCTGGCTAATTTTTGTGTTTTTAGTAGAGACGGGGTTTCACCGTATTGGTCAGGCTCATCTTGAACTCCTGATCTCATGATCCACCCACCTCAGCCTCCCAAAGTGCTGGGATGACTAGCATGAGCCACCGCACCAGGCCCTAGAGTTTCAGTTTTGCAAGATGAAAAAGTTATAAATATCTGTTGCAAACAATGTGTATATAGTTAAAACTATTGAACCTTAAAAATTATTAAGATGTTAAATTTTATGTTATGTTTCTTACCACAATGGAAAAAATATAAGTGAGAAAAGGAATGGTATTAAAGGAGCAGTCTTGAGCCGTCTATAAATCAGTTCTTAAGCAAATTATTCCCAAACTTTGAGATTTAACTATATTTAGCAATAAGGGATTAGAATCAATGTCTCACTGGTGTTTCCAGTACCAGTTTGGCCAGATGAGAGTAATGCAGAAAATTTCTAAAAACAGAGACTAACAAGCACCAGAGAATAAGATAGAGGACACTGAATAAGTCTCTCTTCCGGTTTTTCTTTTTTTTTTTTTTTTACACCGTTTCAATACATATTGGTTTGGAATCACAGGTAGTATTTGGCAATCCCTAATTTAGTTTGGCCTACAAGTTTTTTTTGAAGAAATGACACCCCTAGTGAAATAGAATGTCAGATATTGTAATAAAACTGTCTTTACTAGAAACATTAGGTATGAACTTTTAAAAAACTGCCTATTTAAGATTCATGATGTTTTATATGTATTTTTAAACATATCTTGAATTTGGATGTTTAGCTTCCTGGAAGTACTTCTTTCGGTTTTCCTAGATTAAACAAAAAACTTATCCTAGGCAAGATGTCAATGTCTTTTCTCTGTCCACCAGCAATTTTCTATAAGAAACCTTTAATATATAATGATAGAAAATCATTTTCCATTTTTCTAATCAGATTACAGCTTATAGTGACTATTCTTCCATGAAAATGTACGTAAGACTGACTAAAATTCTGCATCTCTAGCATGTTCAATACACACCAGCCTAACACTTCTCCAGCCCCCTCTTCTCTTTAGCAGTGCTGCAGATATGTGGTAATCATTGACATTTACTGTATCCTAGAGTTTATGTGCTGAGTTATTGTTTTGATACATGCCTAAAGTGTCCGTGAACCAAGACTGCATCTGAACACAGATGCAAACAAAAGGAGGAACATTCAGGCAGTAACAAGGCATTTCCACATGTGCTAAACAGGTTTCAAACAGCCACTCATTCCTGCCTGCTGTATTACAAGTTGGCTTCTCTGAGGCCAATTTGAAAATTAGTATAGAAAATCTGAGGCTAAGCCCTTTGTGTCTAAGAAATCCATTTTAATTTCTGTAACAGTGGCAACTCTAAAATGAGGCAAAATTGTTACTTAAATTGAATCTCGTTAAAAACTCATCGCATCCGTAGATACATCGGCCCTCACTTGAGAAAGAAGCTGTGACTGTTTTGCACAGTATGATGTTCCTCATTTGGTGTGCAGGTTCCTCAAGCATTGAGAGGCAGTGCAGTGTAGTGATTAAGAACACAGTAATGTGTGGTTACAGACTAGAGCCACTTCTATATGCATGAGCTTGGAAAATGTACATGACTTCTCTGAGCCACACTGTTTCCTCTGAGTAAAACAAGGGAGGTGATAGTAACATCTATCTGATAAAATTGTTGTGAAGGTTTAAAACAAAATCTGCAAAGAACCACAAACAGTACCTAACACATAGCAGAAGCTCAATTAATGGTAACCATAAACTATTTTGAATTAGCAATGTGGTAAACATTTTGAGAAGGAAACTAAAGTGGGAAGAAATAGCCCTATCTTACTTGTTTATACTTGGTCAAATATTTTACTATTGTTTCAGATTAAACAGACTTATTGAGATGACTGTGGCCACTGAAATGGAATCACTTTCAGTAGTCAAAAACCTTAAGGAAAAAACATATTTTTCTTTTTAGACAAATACAAGCTTCTAAAAAAGAACAAAATAAAAACAAAAATGCACAACTCTATTTCAGATCAGCAGAATACTTAGCCAGCACTGACTTATTTTTAAAGTTCGGTTTAAATGAATTAACATCTGAACTGTTCATATAACACACTATTTGAAAACATACCCAGTGAAACAATCAGATGGAGCTATTTTCCATCTTATAACATGTACAAGGTTGATACGCTCATTTAGCCCAGTGCCTTGCCTTGCTTCAGTTTTAACCTTCTCTTGAAAGGAGTTAGAATGGGCCACCTAGCATAGGTCTACTGGAGCACCAGCTTAGAAGAATGCTATTAAGGCTTTAGAACCAAAAGGCTGGAGTTCTATCAGGGTATCTTACTTGAGATGGTCAGTAATAGAAACAAAAATAAAAACATAGGGTGAATATGAGCCATAGTTCTTCAGAAGCTCTGAAACAAACATAGAGACATTCAAGATTGTTAAGTTCAAAGGGCTGAGAACTAGGGAAAATGCCAGGGATGAACAGCCACTAAAAGACTAGATCAAAATTGGGAAGATGATGAGTTAATTGGGAAAACAATTTAGCCATTATTATAAAAATAAATAAATAACAGCTATTTGAGACAGGATACTTGGTGAGATTTGCTTATTTAAAGATAAAAGATTAGGATAGATGCCTTCTGAGAAGTTTCTACTCTAAGACAATAAAATGGCTGTAGCCAGCATGCCCACCTAGCCATACAATTAGCTCAACTGGCTAGAGTGAGTTTAATATCAGACTTGATCCTTACCTAACTAATAGATATTTTCCTAAAGTTGTTGATATTAATAAAGCATGCATTATATGACAGAAAAATGATATACATTATCCCATTTGGTCCTTACAGTAACCCATGATGTAGGTACTATCATACCAGCATTTTAGATGTAAGGAAACTAAGGATAAGATAAATAAGTTGTCTAAGATCAAATGGGAGTGAGTGAAAAGTCAGGATTTGAGCTTGATTTCTCTGACCTCAAAATCTATATGTTTAGCTATTATGTATAGTTTTTCTTTGATTCACAGATTGGAAATATGGCCTATGGTGAGCTGTCTTATAAATATGCAGCATTAGCCATAACAGGATCTGAATGTGGGTGGCCCAAAGCAAATCCATCATCACCTAAGGAGAAAAACACAACAATTAAGGCCAGGTCCTGATGATGGCCTTCTTAGTGGGCACATGTCCTTTTGGCTGCCAAATTTCACAACAGAATGCCAATGCTAAATTGTCATTTAAAGATCTATTTAATTGGTAATTTGGAATAGGTACCAATTAACCAACATCTATTAAACCCAACATCTATTAAAATCTCAGTGGAGAAAAAATATCTTTCTGGAAGTTTAAGTGCTTTTTTTGTAAAGGCATTCAGGTTTTGAAGGTGTTTTGTTATGTTTTGTTTTTATAAGAGGAACTCCAAGAGATATTTCTCCCTGATCTTACTATCAGGAATAGTGGTGCTTCTCCAGGTGATATTAGTTAGATGTTACACATTTATTTTTGTTTTATGGCAAATGGTTGATGGTGAGGCACCAAGTACCTTAATGTCTGACTATACATTAGAACTACCTGGGGAGATTTTTTTAAGTACTGATGCTTGGACTCAACCCTCAAAGATTTCTGATACATTCTGTCTAATTGGAGCATGGGAATCAACATTTTAGGTTTCCCCAGGTAATTCTAATGCACGACCAGAGTTGAGAACCACCAATGCAACTGATAAAGTTTAGATATTCCATCTTTGCAAACATGCTGAGAACGCTTAGTGTCAAAGCTGTGGCCCACCCAATACCAGTGTGTAAGGATTTTGAGGTATGCATTATTTTTTAACTTCATTCCTGGCTCAATTATTATTATTATAATTATTATTATTAATTTCATTGTATTTTAAGGTTCCAGGATACATGTGCAGGACGTGCAGGTTTGTTACATAGGCAAACCTGTGCCATAGTGGTTTGCTGCACCTATCAAACCATCACTTAGGTGTTAAGCCCCACGGGCATTAGCTATTTATCTAGATGCTCTTTCCATCCCCACCCCACCCCCCACAGGCCCCAGTGTGAATTGTTCCCCTCTGGGTGTCCATGTGTTTTCATTGTTCAGTTCCCACTTATAAAAGTGAGAACATGGCAGTGTTTAGTTTTCTGTTCCTTTGTTAGTTTGCTGAGGATAATGGCTTCCAGCTCCAGCCATGTCATTAAAAGGGCATGATCTTGTTCTTTTTTAGGGCTGCATGGAATTCCATGGTGTATATGTACCACATTTTCTTTATCCAGTCTATCATTGATGAGCATTTGGGTTGATTCCATGTCTTTGCTATTGGTAATAGTGCTACAATGAACATACATGTGTGTATGTATCTTTATAATGGAATGATTTATATTCTTTTGGGTACATACCCAGTAATGGGGTTGCTGGGTCAAGTGGTATTTCTGGTTCTAGGTCTTTGGGGAACTGCCATACTGTTTTCTAGAATGGTTGAACTAATTTACTTTCCCACAAATAGTGTAAAAGCATTCCTATTTTTCCACAGTCTCACCTTCCAGGCTCAATTTTGTGTCCCTATCCTCGTTTTCTCCTTTTTAGCTTCTCAACTACTGACTAGAACTGCTTACATGTCAGTATTCTATGGTTCAATATAAACTACATTTTTGGAACATGCTAATGTATACCATCAATATATTGTATTGAAAAAATAATGATGTTAGCAAGTTATAAAATATAGTTTAAGGAAGCTACTTATATCATGTTTACTCTCAGTTTTTCAAATTTTAAGGATATAAGTTTCTACCCTTCCCCTTTGCACTATTGATGGTCCAGGTAATCAAAGTCTAAATAAATCCAAATTTCACTGGCTCTGTTCACTCTTGATTCATTTTCTGTTCCCCAATAACACATAAAGAGCCACACAGATCATTTAAATATGTCATAGTGTATTAGACTAAATACTAGATTCAAAAAAAGAAAATTTTGGCTCTGTGCTAACTACATAGTTCTGTGATCTTTGACAAGTCAACATTTCTGGACCTCGGAGTTGTTATTTTCCCTAAAAGAACCGAATTAAATTATTATTTCTCTACCACCTCTGAAATCTATGGGTATTATAACTGACTTCGGCATTTTGGATTTTTAAACCTTTTTCTCTTAAATTACAATTAATAAAATCAGAACAGCTATAATAACAACCTTACAACTACTATTCTTATCAAACAACATGCACGGTTACATTTTTAAACATCTTGTTAAAATTCAAAGCAAATGTTTATTGTATTGAATTAATTAATTACTCAGAGTCCAGTGAGAAGACAATTACCATTTAGAAAATGTGTTAGAGAAGTGAAAAGACAAAAGGGGACACGGAGGTATCACAGACATAGTAACTTCAGGAAGCAGACAATGCCTCCTAGGGCTGGGGGAACTATTAAGCCAGGTGGGCTTAACAGAGAATTCTTTGATAAGAAAATTCTAGCAGTATTTTGAAGGAACAAGATCTGATCAGATAGTGGGATGGAGTGATTATTTGAAGTAAATAAATCTCTTGCTCTCCACTTCCATTGCTACCACCCTAGTCAAAGTCACTATTCTTTCTTGCTTAAGTTAAAAAGTAGCCTCCTACCTGATATCTCTCCTTGGACATTTGCAACAAACAAATCATCCTTTATCATGATCCCAAATCATATTTTTTAAAAATAAAACATCAGATTATGTCTCTTTGCTGCTTGAAACTCTAGAATGGCTTCCCTCTACTCCTAGAGACCAAAATGCAAATTCTTTTCTGTGGCCTACAGGGACTATGTGACCCTACTCATGCGTATCTCTCCAGCCTAATTTCATAGTGTGTTCTCTTTTAATCTTTGTATTCCAACCACATTGACCTTTTTTTCCCCTCAGATCTGCTGTAATTCATTTTGTTATGGGGCTTTGTACATGCTGTCCCTACTTTATGGAGTAATTCCCTTTCTTTATTTTTTCTAGACAACACTTATCCTTTAGATCTTAAACCAAATGTCAGTTCTTCAGAGAAGCCTTTTCAGATTAGGTCAGGTTTCTCTCCTGTGTGCTCTCAGGACACAGCACTCTTTACTCATAATGTGTACCATTGTTTGTAACCATACACTTATTTAACTAAGTCTGTCTCACCCATTAGATTGCAGCCTCCTTGAGGGCTGAATCTTGTCCATCATATTCAGTATTATATCATCATGTCCTGCATGAAGCACAAAGCAGGCCATCATCACATATTTTTGAATGAATGAGTTAATGGATTATAAGACTTAGAAAGCATATTAGTGGTTGCCAGAGTATAAGGGGAAAGGAAAATGGGGAGAGTCTGCTAATAGGTATAAGGTTTCTTTATAAGTTGATAAACATGTTCTAAAATTAGAGTGGTAATAGTTGTACAACTATATGAATAAATTAAAAACTACTGAATTGTACATTTTAAAAGGGTGAATTTTATGGCGTATGAATTATATCTCAATAAAGCTATTATAGAAGTGAAAAAATAAAATAATGGATGACTTTAAGGACAAAAGCTGGGTCTTATTATTCCCCAGTGCTCAACACACACTTAATAGGTAGTACTCAATAAATGTTTGTTGGAATGTCAATGGCCCTTGAAATAAGAAGCAGTTGGATAATTTTCCTGGTTATCTAGTTGTTAGAGGTCACCATAAATGTGTGTCTTGAAGCCTCTTCATTGATTTTGGGGGAGATGAGAAAATTATTGCTCAGTAGAACAGGTTTTATATACATGTCTAGAAGTCCACAAATTGGGCAAGAAATTCTAGTTCCTAAAAGCCCACTCCAACGTCCTTATCCCCAACCCATAACCACATTTTTTGTCTGTTTCCAGAGGTAGAAATAAAAATGCTTATACTACAAAGCAATTTTTATTCTTTTTTTTTATTTTTTTTTATTGCATTTTAGGTTTTGGGGTACATGTGAAGAACATACAATATTGTTACATAGGTACACACGTGGCAGTGTAATTTGTTGCCTTCCTCCCCTTTACCTATATCTGGCATTTCTCCCCATGCTATCTCCCCCCAACTCCCCACCCCCCACTGTCCCTCCCCGATTTCCCCCCAACATACCCCAGTGTATAGTGCTCCCCTCCCTGTGTCCATGTGTTCTCATTGTTCAACACCCGC
>CAUYQU010074126.1:0-14434 GCA_963574635.1 Cheracebus regulus
TTTGAAGGGTTTTTTGTGCCTCTGTCTCCTTCAGTTCTGCTCTGATCTTAGTTATTTCTTGTCTTCTGCTAGCTTTCGAATTTGTTTGCTCGTGCTTCTCTAGTTCTTTTAATTGTGATGTTAGGGTGTCAATTTTAGATCTTTCCCATTTTCTCCTGTAGGCATTTAGTGCTTTAAATTTCCCTCTAAACACTGCCTTAGCTGTGTCCCAGAAATACTGGTAAATTGTGTTTTTGTTCTCATTGGTTTCAAAGAACTTACTTATTCTACCTGAACTTTGTTATTTACCCAGTAGTCATTCAGGAGCAGGTTGTTCAGTTTCCATGTAGTTGTGTGGTTTTGAATGAGTTTCCTAATCCCAAGTTCTAATTTATTGCACTGTGACTGTTTGTTATGATTTCTATTCTTTTGCATTTGCTGAGGAGTGTTTTACTTCCAAATATGTGGTATCAGAATAAGTGTGATGTGGTGCTGGGAAGAATGTATATTCTGCTGGTTTGGGGTGGAGAGTTCTGTAGATGTCTATTAGGTCTGCTTGGTCCAGAGCTGAGTTCAAGTCCTGGATATCCTTTTTAATTTTTTGTCTCATTAATCTGTCTAATATTGACAGTGGAGTGTTAAAGTCTTTCACTGTTATTGTGTGGGAGTCTAAGTCTCTTTGTAGGTCTCTAAGAACTTGCTTTATGAATCTGGGTGTTTCTGTATTGGGTGCATATATATTTAGGATATTTAGCTCTTCTTGCTGCATTGATCCCTTTACCATTATGTAATGCCCTTCTTTGTCTTTTTGATCTTTGTTTGTTTAAAGTCTGTTTTATCAAAGACTAGGATTGCAATCACTGCTTTTTTTTTTTTGCTTTCCATTTGCTTTGTATATCTTCCTCCATTCCTTTCTTTTGAGCCTCTGTGTGTCTTTGCAGATGAGATGGGTATTCTGTAAACAGCACAGCAATGGGTCTTGACTCTTTATTGAATTTGCCAGTCTGTGTCTTAATTGGGAATTTTAGCTAGTTTACATTTAAGGTTAATATTGTCATGTGTGTATTTGATCCTATCATTAATATGCTAGCTGATTATTCTGCCCATTAGTTGAGGCAGTTTATTCATAGTGTCAATGGTCTTTATAATTTGGTATGTTTTTGCAGAGGCTGGTACTGGTTTTTCCTTTTCATATTTACTGCTTCTTTCAAGAACTGTTGTAAGGCAGGCCTGGTGACCACATCTCTTAGCATTTGCTTCTCTGTGAAGGATTTTATTTCTCCTTCACTTGTGAAGCTTAGTTTTGCTAGATAAGAAATTCTGGGTTGAAAATCATTTTCTTTAAAAATGTTGTATATTGGCCCCCACTCTCTTCTGACTTGTAGGATTTCCACAGAGAGATCTGCTGTTAATGTGATGGGCTTCCCTTTGTGGGTAACTCAACCTTTCTGTCAGGCTGCTCTTAACATTTTTTCCTTCTTTTCAACCTTGGTGGATCTGATGATTATGTGTCTTGGGGTTGCTCTTCTCAGGGAGTATCTTTGTGGAGTTCTTTGTAGTTCCTGAATTTGAATGTTGGACTGTCTTGCTAAGTTGGAGAAGTTCTTCTGGATAATATTCTGAAGAGTGTTTTCCAACTTGGTTCCATTCTCTCTGTCACTTTCAGGTACACTAATCAAATGTAGGTTTGGTTTTTTCACATAGTCCCATATTTCTTGGAGGCTTTGTTCCTTTTCATTCTTTTTTCCTGTAATCTTGTCTTCATACTTTATTTCATTAAGTTGATCCTCAGTCTCTGATATGCATTCTTCTACTTGATCAATTCAGCTATTGATACTTATGTATGCTTCACAAAGTTCCGGTGCTGTTTTTCAGCTCCATCAGGTCATTTATGTTCTTCTCTAAACTGGTTATTCTAGTTAGCAGTTCACCTAGCCTTTTTTCAAGGTTCTTGGCTTACCTGCATTGTGTTAAAACATACTCCTTCAGCTCAGAGGAGTTTGTTATTGCCCACATTCTGAAGCCTGCTTCTGTCAATTCATCAAACTCATTCTTTGTCCAGTTTTGTTCCCTTGCTGGCAAGGAGTTGTGATCCTTTGGAGGAGAAGAGTGTTTCTGGTTTTTGAAATTTTCAGCCTTTTGGAGCTGGTTTTTCCCCATCTTTGTGGATTTATCTACCTTTGTTTTTTTATGCTGATGACCTTCAGATGGAGTCTCTGAGTGGATGTCCTTTTTGTTGATGTTGATGCCTTTCTGTGCCTGCCTTCTAACAGTCAGGCCCCTCTGCTGCAGGTGTGCTGGAGTTTGCTGGAGGTCCACTCCAGGCCCTGTTTGCCTGGGTATCACCAGCAGAGGCTGAAGAACAGCAAAGATTGCTTCCTCTTCCTTCCTCTGGGAGCTTCATCCCAGAGGGGTGCCCACCATATGCCAGCCAGAGCTCTACTGTATGAGGTGTCTGTCAACCCCTGCTGGGAGATGTCTCCCAGCCAGGAGGCATGCAGTTAGGGACTCATTGGAAGAGGCAGTCTGTGTCTTAGCAGAGAGCTTGAGCCCTATGCTGGGAGATCCACTGCTCTCTTCAGAGCCAGTAGGCAGGAACCTTTAAGTCTGCTGAAGCTGTACCCACAGCCACCCCTTCCCCCCAAGTGCTGTGTCCCAGGGAGATGGGAGTTTTATCTGTAAGCCCCTGACTGGGGCTGCTGCCTTTCTTTCAGAGGTGCCCTACCCAGAGAGGAGGAATCTAGAGAAGCAGTCTGACTACAGTGGCTTTGCTGAGCTGCAGTGCTCTTCCCAGTTTGAACTTTTCGGTGGCTTTGTTTACACTGTGAGGGGAAAACTGCCTACTCAGGTCTCAGTAATGGCAGACACCCCACCCTACACCAAGCTTGAGTGTCCCAGATTGATTTCAGACTGCTGTACTGGCAGTGAGAATTTAAAGCCTGTGGATCTTAGCTTGCTGGCCTCCATGGGGGTGGGATCCGCTGAGCTAGACCACTTGGCTTCACCCACCTTTCTAGAAGAGTGAACGGTTCTGTCTTGCTGGCATTCCAGGCACTATTAGGGTATGAAAAAAAACTCCTGCAGCTAGCTTGGTGACTGCCCAAACAGCTGCCTAGTTTTGTGCTTGAAACCCAGGGCCCTGGTGGTGTAGGCGCCTGAGGAAATCTCCTGGTCTGCGGGTTGTGACAACCATAGGAAAAGCATAGTATCTGGACCGGAATGCACTGTTCCTCACAGCACAGTCCCTCATGGCTTCCCTTAGCTAGGGTAGGGAGTTCACAGTCCCCTTGAGCTTCCCAGGTTAGGCGATGTTCCACCCTGCTTTGGCTTGCCCTCTGTGGGATACACCCACTGTCTAACCAGTCCCAGTGAGACAAGCTGATACTTCTTTGGAAATGCAGAAATCACCTCCTGTTGCATTGATATTGCTGGGAGCTACAGACCAGAGCTGTTCCATTCAGCCTTCTTGCCAGACACCCATAATATATCATATTTTCTTTATGCAGTCATCCATTGATGAATACTTAGGTTGATTCCATGACTTTACTGTAGTGAATAATACTGCAGTAAACACATGAGTGAAAGTGTCTTTTTTGTATAATAATTTATTTTCCTTTGGGTAGATGCCCAGTTGTGGGATTGCTGTGTTGAATGATAGTTCTGTTTTTAGTTCTTTGCAAAACATCTGTACTGTTTTTATAGAGGTGGTGCTAATTCACATTCCCACCAACAGTGTGCAAGGCTCCCTTACTCCACATCGCTGCCAATATCTGTTTGTTGTTTTGTTGTTGTTGTTGTTTTGACTGTTAAATTATAGCCCTTCTGACTCATGTAAGATGAAATGTCAGTGTGGTTTTAGTTTGCATTTCTCTGATAATTAGTGATGTTGAGCATTTTTTCATGTTTGTTGGCTGCTTATATGTCTTCTTTTGAGAAATATCTGTTCATGTCTTTTGGCCACTTTTAATGGGATTGTTTGTCCTTTTCTCTTGCTGAGTTGTTTACCAAGGCCTTCTTTAGCATCCCTATTGCCCCAGAGAGTCAAGACAAATTTGCATTCCTCTGGGAAAAGAGAACAATGAATCTTTACTGTCTTACGCCCAGGATGTTTACTTAGCCCCACTGTCTGTTGTGGCCGAAGGGCCTCCAACCTCAGTCAGTGGGCCACCCCAGAGGGGTATGTGTTTTCCATTATATTGATGATATTATGATGACTTCTGAGTCATTTTTTAGCTTAGAAACTACAGCCCCTACCTTGCTGTCTCATTTTACCTACAGAGGAAAGATGGAGGGTCAATGCAACGTCCAGAGTCCAGGCATATCAAATACCTTGGTGTCATCTAGTGGGGTGACACTAAATTCATTTGGTCTGCCATTATAGAATAAGGTACAGGCCTGCCCATGTTGTACCACACCAGAGCAGTTGCAAACTTTCTTAGGCCTTCTAGGGTATTGGTGTACTTTTATTTCCCCATTTGGTGCAACTCTTTAGGTCCTTAGATGGCTTAGTCAAGAAGGAGGACCACTGGAACTTGTCCACAAGGGAAGATGTGGCCTTGAACAAGCTAAAATTGCTGTGACATAAATGCAAGCCTTGGAAGTTCTAGTGAAGGGATAGCCTCATGAATTGATGGTTGCCAGTTATCTTGAATGGCTTGGATGGGGCCTTTTGGAAATATATAGACATAAACATGTGCCTTTAGAGTTCTGGTACCAACTATTGAAACAGCTATACTGTCTGGGGTATAAACCTTGACCCTACTCAGATTGATAAACTGGCTTATTTGATTTTGTGGCCCTCCCAGGAACTGGCTTATCACAAGAAGACAGCTACCATTGTAAAATGGCAAAGGCTAAAACAAAGTATTGCCATATGTTTATAGGTAATGTTCCCAAGGACGTGAAACAAGATGGAGGCCTGTAGCCATGTTTGTCACTGACCAGTTTGCTGGGCTGGCTTTAACAGCAGTCTTACAGGATCCTGGGTCTGTATCTTGACCTAAGGTACCCTTTCTTTTGATAGAACCATACAGAAAGACACACAAAGCACACCAGATTTTCTGCAGCTTACGACCAACCTCACAAATCCTTTTCCATTAAAACTTGACAGAAAATACTAGCAATGATCCTTATTATCCCTTTTACAAGTTTGCACAAGAAGAGAGAAGCCAAAAACCCAACTGGGAAGAAATTTTTACCCTATTGTTGGCATGTCAGGCTTCTGGGTTTCCTTTCTCCTAGCTCAACTCTAAGCCAGGCATTTTAAGGGTTGGAAAATTACTTTTTCCCAGGTTGTAAGAACATCATAAAAGAGATAGAAGCCATTTTAAACCATGAAAGAAAAACACCATAGAAAAACACCATAGGGAGTTTCAATAAGGGTTGTCAAGAGGTATTGCCTTTTCCTACTGAGAATGGTGTTTCCCCTATTTCTTCCCCTTTACTATCTTCTCTTTTCCCTTTTGGCCTACTACAGGAGACATACTGCTCATCTTTGAAATTCTCTGCTATTTTGTAGAGCTGCCTGCTTCTCAGATGTGATTAGGGTTTGGCTTAGAACCAGCATAACATCCTTCTATGAGAGGTCAAATACCTGAGTTACATTTCGGAAAGCTTCTGTGTACCTATCAGGGTCGTCTGAACATTGATCTAAGTCTCCCTTTATTTGCCTAAGGTCCTTTAATGAGAAGGGAACTCGAAGGGCCCCAAATAAGGGGATCCTCAGATGGTTCCCCTGGAAGTTGCTTCTCTAATTTTGGAGAATTATTCTCTTTGGGCCTTCCTGATGTGATTGCTAAAAGCACTAGGTTGATTTTGTAACCCTTGCAAAGGTCTAGTAAAAAGGCCATGCCTCGTGCAAAAGAAAATTAGCCACTTTTTCTTTAAAATCTCAGTGTGAAAGAAGTCCCAGTGCTTCAGAATGCACTCCAAAGTAGTGCAGGCTTAAGACAGTATCCATCTAAAAAGAAAAGGGAGATAAAAGTATTCCTTTAGTCTTTTTTCTTTTGGTGAGACTCAGAGTGGAGAGGAAGACAATGGGGGTGTCCCCCCTACTGTTTTCCCTCTGTGGTTCCTGGGTCTGGGCACTTTGTAGAACATGCTGCCCATGGTTGCAGGTGTGATCCCCCAGCCATGAAACCGAAGGAGCTAAGTGATTGGGATTAGTCACGCTCACCCACGTGGCTCTAGTTCTTTGCCTGTGATTTCTCTTTGACTTCCTAGACTCATGTGACCTGCCTGGCTCCCCAAAAAACTGATCTCCAGAAAGACTACATAATAGTTGGGCAAGGCCACTTTAACAGAGGGGGCATGCTAGATTGAACTTTGCATCCTGTTATTATGACCTGTGCTGAAGCACTTACCTGTAGAGAATGGTTCCAGTTTTAACTTCTGAACTTAAAATCCCCTTATTAACTAAGTACCACTCTAATTGGAGGCAGAATAGGTGCCTTAAAGGAATATAGGGATGTAGTGGCCCTTTTCCTGCTGATGAGACAGCACTGAGACTAAAATTTGGCTTTGGATGATATTTTACCTCAATTGTTGAAGGCAGAATTTTCCCATTCACAGAAGCAGCATAGAGCCTGGTTTCTAGTAGAGAGGTGCAAAAAGGGAAGAGAACTGGGAGGGTAGAGTGAAGGACCTACTATGTTCCTTATGGATCTCTATTTCACTAGGTAGCACTGTTGACCTTGAAACACCATGTGCTCTCCAGACCAAGGACAGAGAGGCCTAGAAATGCCATGTGCTCTCCAGATCAAGGACAGAGAGAGAGTTGGAAATGCCACATACTCTGCAGATCAAGGGCAGAGAGAGACCTGGAAAGGCCATGTACTCTCCAGACCAAGGGCAGAGAGAGACCTGGAAAGGCCATGTACTTTCCAGACCAAGGGCAGAGAGAGACCTGGAAATGCCATGTGCCCTCTAGACCAAAGGCTGAAAGAGAGACATTCACAGTGGTGGTGGCCAGGGGAAACTCTCAGTTCCTAGAAAATCACAAAGACATTTTCCCTTGAGGTATATCCCCAGTTACTAGACATTCCCTGGTCTTGCCAAACAAGATTACTTCCCTGAATTGTAAAACTTCCCGCATATTTCATACACAGAGAGGATAAGAGATATGATAGTTGCAAACAGAAGAGGAGGAAATTACGATAGGAAGGTTGGAGATCCTGTTGCTGACACCCCATCAGGGCAGTCAGAGGCTGGAGTCAGTCCAGAAGCCTTTGGATAACACCAGGGGGTAACCCTGGCCAGAAATCTTCAGTTGCCCTAGGACTTCTAGCCCTATGTGCCAGCTAAATCCTCCATGAAAGGTTTAAAATGAAGGCTGAGAGCCTCAGAGTGAAATGATAGAGTTGGAGTTCACTCTTCTACTCACCATTTCAATGAATGTTATACCCCGGTATCCCCCAGACAAGGTCCCCATTATGAAGTGGCCACGTTGTGTGGGTTATATACCCTGGGGTTCATTGTCATGTGCCAGCACCAAGAAAATTTAGGACACAGACACACATGTGGAGTTTAGGAGTGAAAGTTTAATAGAAAGAGAAACAGTTTTCTCCATAAAGGAAGGGGTCTCCAAGAGGAAAGGGCCAGCTGGCAGTGAATGCACCAAGTTTTATAGTCCAGTTTGAGGAGGTGGTGTCTGATTTACATAGGGATCATAGATTGGTTCAATCCTGTATAAAGTTTATATAGCAGGCAGGGAAGGCTGCTCGTCTCACCCTAATCTTCTTATGCAAATGGGCTTTTCAGTTGATCGCTGCCATTTTGTCTGCTCCTTACAGCACATGTGGCTGGCAGAGAGGGGAAGATGGAGCTACTGTCTTAAAAATGTCTAGTCCTTAGTTCCTGCCGGCATTCATCCATGCAGGCTTCCAGCTTGCAGGCTGCTCTTTGTTAGAAAATGACTTGGGGATAGTTTTTATTAAACAGAAAAGTCTTTCCGAGGACTCCCATGCCCTAGTTATCTGCCTAAGTGATTTCTTCTTAACTCCTGTATCACTATGGAAGGAGGCTGGAGTTTAATGTTGCAGAGCAACAACTCTGTGCTTCATATTATTTCTTACAAGTGGTGGACATTACAAAGAGTGTCTTGGTGCTAGTATGCACCCTGTACCTCATAGCAGGTTGGCTGAAGGGTACCTTCCAGAAACCAAAGCCTAGGAATGCCCAGACAGAGACAGGACAAATGGCAGGCCTACCTGCAGCAGAAGAACACATTAATTGCAGACCTCCATTTTATGCTTGGATGTGTCACCTATGTGACAACTGAAGGATAGTCTTCAGTGGAGGCTGCTGAGCCTCCACAAATCCCTTTGTTTATACAGGAGGGACAAGGTCCTATTCCTGACCAGGCCTGGTACACAAATGGCTCATGATGATTCAGTCCTTACCCCTAGACAGTTGTGGCCACTCAGCCATCCACTGATAGTATATAGTTTGATACAAGTAAAGGACATAGTAGCCAGTGGGCTGAGCTATGGGCAGCTTGGATGGTCCTCCTTCATAAGCTGGACCCAGTAGACCTATGCACTGACAGCTGGGCTGTCTTTAAGGGACTCACAGTGTGGCTACTATAGTGGAAAACACAGGATTGGACAATGGCAGCCTGTGCCCTTTCAGGTGCTGACATTTGGAATGGCATTATCCATGCATCTAGAGGATACATGTGACAGTCTACCATGTGGATGCCCACATTGCACCTACGCCACCTGGAAATCAATAGACAGACAAGGTAGACTACATTCGCCTCCTCAAGGAAGTGCCCACAAAAGATGTGGCTTACTGGCTACGTAAAAAGACAGGATACTGGGGACAACATACCTTTTGGGCCATAGTGAAAACTGAGGACTGCCACTATGATACAAAGATATAGTACTTATCTGTCAGCAGAGTCCTACTTGTGCACAGAAATACCCCAGGACCTTTCCACACAGTACTGAACAGATAGGCCAGGGCTGGAGCCAAGTATAACAGTGGCAGCTAGACTATATAGGACCTTTGCCTCTATCTGATGGCTGGCAAGGAAGCCAGTAATGGCTCAGTCTGGGTCCCAAAACCTCAAAAGTAATGAGAATGATAGTTTAGCCTCCAATCTTTGACTGAATGCCCGAGAGTCCCTGGGAAACCACTAATGTAAGTCCAAGAGTCAAAAGCTGATGAACTTGGAGCCTGATGTTTGAGAGCAGAAAACACCCAGCACGGGAGAAAGTTAAAGGCAAGAAGACTCAGTAAGTCCCCTTCTTCCACCTTCTTCTGCTTGGTTTTTCTAGCCATGCTGGCAGCCAGTTGGATCGTACCCACCCAAGGTGGTTCTTCCTCTCCCAGTCCACTGATTCAAATGTTTATCTCTTCTGGCAACACCTCAAGTTGACAATATTAATTATCATAAATGGTTACCCCCACAGCAGTGTAACCAGTCCCTTCAGGTAACCAAAGATATGTGGCTGGGGTGGCAGAAAAACTCTTTCCACATGGGGGGTGGGGGCCTACCTCTCCCCTTGGGGATTGTTATGGCCCGGTGGCACCCACAGCTGGCCTTATTAACCCTCTAATTAGACTGTTGTATGCACCTGGTGGCGTCCTTGTCAGTCTGCATTGTGTCCCGTTTACACACCATGCATTCCTCCTCACTGGGAGAGTGTAAAAGCCAGGTACTTCCAGAAGCATGCATCCTGATGGTTTTACCCTTTGGCTGTTTCTGCTCCCCAAGTGGCAACAATAGATATAGATAGAGCTGCAAGTTGAGGCTAAACTTATGGCTGCAGCCATTAATGCTACCAACCATGTGATTATTATTCTTATTGAAGGGACCACCCAAATAAGACACATTACTTTGCAAAATGGCATGGCCCTGGACATCTTAACTGCTGCCCAGGGTAGAACCTATGCATTAATT
Source organism: Cheracebus regulus (assembly GCA_963574635.1). Lineage (NCBI taxonomy): Eukaryota > Metazoa > Chordata > Mammalia > Primates > Pitheciidae > Cheracebus > Cheracebus regulus. The sequence continues at coordinate 9,884 of CAUYQU010074126.1, forward strand.
AAAAGTGAATGTTGTGTATATATCCCTGATTACTCTCACAATGTAACCAGGCTATGTGGGTCCTAAACACCTGCATTATATTCTATAATATATATTATAATAACACTATAGAATCGCTGTCTTACACACCTATAAAAACATGGTTAAATCAACTCCCAGGCACTTGGTAGAACTTTGTATCCAGTGTGATTGTTATTATATGCATTATTTTTTGTTGTTGTAGTTTGTATTGCTGCTGTGGCATTTGGCTGAAATGCTCCACCACATACCTGACCCTAGGAGAATTACTGAAGAAACGGCATGATAAGAATGTGAGGGCCGTTCAATAGTTAGAGTGGAGCTATGGCACATGCACCTGACAGCAGTAACTTAAGCATACCCTGAGAATGATCCTATTGTCTTACAAGAATGTGTGTTTGGAGTCCTAAGCTAAAGAATCAGAGAGTGGCCAACCTGAGGATGTATTCTATATTTATGGAGGATATCTGAACCCCCAGCCCATCCCTTGGAATGAAGGCTATACAGGGGATTAATGCCTTTTGTTTTGGCCAAGTGGAGACTGCTAAGTGAAATGCTATATAAACCACATGCTTTTTACAAACAGTAACAATTCTCGTGTCCAACTCACCACCTCTGGAGTGTCCTTGTATGTAAATTTCCTTACTAAATCCTGTGTCTCATTTGCTGACTCCAGGTCTCTTCTTCAGCCTCTCAGACATGGTGCCATCCCTATTGGAGTCAGTAGGGATCCAGAATCGCAGCAGTTAGGTAATGTGATGCCTTCAGCTTCATTCTTTTTCCTGAGGATTGCTTTGGCTATTTGGGCTCTCTTTTGATTCCATATGAACTTTAGAATTGGTTTTTCTAATTTTGTGAAATTCAGACCTGGTTTCAGGATGCCAGGGAGGCTCAGCTCCCTGATAGGATGTGTTCTTCCAGGTTCTTGGTCCCTCACTCACCCAAGAATGTGGGAGAGGACCCCACCAGGTGCGGTGGGCTCATTTAATTAAATATCGGACCCCAGAGTTTTGCAGAAAGTGATTTATTTAGGCAGAGAGAGAGAAAAAGGAGAAAGAATAGTAGCTCCCATGATGTCATGGAAAGGGATCCAGAAATGGAGTACACACCGATGTGGAAGAAGGGTACTTTTAACCTGAGCGAGATTCCCGCCACATTCAAGTTTTCTGTTCTATGAAAGGAGTTTGTTTAAACTTGCGCTGGAGTGATTGATATTTGATTTCTAACCTTTGATTTGTTGTTTTGGCCCACAGTCCTCCCATAGCTTCTCAAGGGCTTTCTAGACAAAGGAAGCTCACCTGACTAGGCTATCTTCCTGCGCGTGCAAAAGTTAAAACCCTCTAAGCTCCACGATGGAGAAGGGGGTGGAGGTATGGCGCTGGGAAGTTCTTGCCTTTGAAACCACACCCCCTTGTGCACCTGGGAAGAGAATACATTCCTTCAAAATGACATTGATACTTTGATAGGAATTGCATTGAATCTATAGATTGCTTTGGGCTGTATAGTCATTTTGACAATATTGGTTTTTCAAATCCATGAGCATGAAATGTGTTCCCATTTTTTTAGTATCATCTATGATTTCTTATGTCAGTATTTTTAGTTCTCCTTATAGAGATCTTTCACATACTTGTTTAAATGTATTACTGGATATTTTAATTTTTATGGCTATTGTAAATGGGATTGAGTTCCTGATTTAATTCTCAGCTTGAATGTTATTAATGTATAGAAATGCCACTGATTTTTTTGTGTTGATTTTGTATTCAGAAACTTACTGAAGTCATTTTTCAAATCTAGGAGGATCTTGGAGGAGTCATTAGGATTTTCTCAGTGGAAGATCATGTAATCAGTGAATAGAGATAGTTTGACTCCTTTTTTCCTAGTTGGCTACCTTTTATTTCTTTCTCTTGCCTGATTGCTTCAGCTAGGACTTCCAGTATTACGTTAAATACTAGTGCTGAGAGTGGAAATCCTTGTCTTGTTCCTGCTTTTAGGAGGAATGCTTTCAGGTTCTCTCTATTCAGTATGATGTCTGCTGTGGGCTTGTCATAGATGGCTGTTATTATTTTGAGGTATGTTCCCTAAATGCATAGTTTGTCCAGGGTTTTCATCATGAACGAATGCTGGATTTTATCAGATGCTTTTTCTGCATCTATTGAGATAATCATAAGGTTTTTGTTTTTAATTCTATTTATGTGGTGAATCACATTAATTGATTTGTCAATGCTGAAATATCCTTTTATCCATGAAATAAAGCCCACTTAATCATGAATTATCTTTTTAATATGCTATTGAATTTGGTTTGCTAATATTTTGTTGAGGATATTTACATCTATATTTATTAGGAACATTGGTATATAAGTTTGGTTTTTGTTGTGTCTTTGCATGATTTTGGTGTCAGGATGATACTGGTTTTGTAGAATGAATTAGGGAGGGATCCTTCCAACTTGATTTTTTTGGAATAGTTTTGCTAAGATTGGTTCCAGCTCTCGTTTATATATTTGGTAAAAGTAGTCCATGAGTTCATCTGGGGCTGGGCTTTTTTGCTGTTGTTGCTGTTGTTTTTGGAAGATTTTTTATTACTGATTCAGTTACTTTACTCATTATTGTTCTGTTTGGGATTTCTGTTTCTTCTTGGTTTAATCTTGGGATGGTGTATTCAATATATTTCCTCAAGGTTTTCTGCTTTGTGTGTGTAGATATGTTTATAGTAATCTCTGATGATATTTTATATTTATTATCAGTTGCAGTTTCACCATTATCGTTTCCAATTGTGCTTATATAATCTTTTTTTATCTCTTGTAACATTTTAAAATTTAAAGCCTGCTTTTGTCTGATTATTAGCATTACCAAAGTTGTTATTTTTGTTACTATTTGCATGGAATATCTTTTTTGTTTGTTTTTTCATTTTTAATCTATTAGTGTGTTTGGATCTGTAGTAAATCTCTTATAGACAGTGTATAGTAGAATCAGTTGTTTCTATCTATTCTGTTCATCTGCCTTTTGATTGGAAGTTTGATCCATTTGCATTAAAATTACTAGTACAGAGGGTCTTCTGTTATTTTGTCATTCATTTTTTTATACCATACAGCTTTTTATTGTCCCTCATTTCCTGGATTACCGTCTTTTCCATGGTTGGTTGATATTTCTTGTAGTAAAATATTTTTTTCTTCCATTTGCATTTATTCTATAGCTATTTTCTTTGCAGTCATCGTGGGGATTACATTTAATGTCCTAAAGTTATAAGGGTATAATTTGGATTTATGCCTGCTTAATTTTCAATAACATAGAAAAACTCTGCTCTTTTATATCTTTCTCTTCACCTTTATTGGTTTTTAATGTCACAAAACTACTTTGTTACACATTGTTTATAACATAAACTAATAATTGTTTTAAATGTATCTGTCTTATGTAAAATATAAAATGTGGTAGAACAGCCAAAATTACAGTCATACTAGCTTTTAGACTAATAATTTTAAAAACGTATAAGTATCTTAGTTTGTGTAGAGAGCAAAAAGTGCAGTTTTGAACCATTGTTACAATAATGCTAGCTTTTATAATATCCCTGGTATTAACATTTTTTTCCTTTCTATTGAGATTTTCTTTTATTGAGATTTTTTTTTCTTTATATTGCTTTGAGTAGCTAACTGTCTAGTGCCCTTTTATTTCACCCTAGAGGACTCCATTGCACATTTCTTGCTGGCAAGGACTAGTGGTAATGAACTCCCTCGGCTTAGGTTTATCTGGGAATTTCTCAATTTCTTCTTCACTTTTGAAGGACAGTTATGCAAGATATGGGATTCTTTGTTGACATTTTTTTTCTTTGGGCATTTTTTTTTTGAGCCTCCCAAGCAGCCTGCCACTACCCCCAGCTTATTATTGTTGTTGTTGTTGTTGTTGTTGTATTTTTAGTACAGATGGAGTTTTCCCATGTTGACCAGGCTGGCTCTAAAATCCTAACCCCAAGTGATCTGCCTGCCTCAGCCTGTTAAAATGCAGTGATTACAGGCAAGAGCCACCATGCATGGCCTCTTTTGGACTTTTATCAGCCCAGTGCTCTCTTACCTCCAAAGTTTTTGATGAGAAATCTGTTGATAGTATTTCTTTTCTTTTCTCTTTTTTTTTTTTTTTTGAAAAAGAAAAGGAGGAAGAAAAAAAGATACAGCAAAAGAAAGAAAAAAAGAATGAAAGAGAGAAAGAAAGAGGATGAGGAAGAGGGAGAGAGAATGGGATTCTTGTTTTATTGCCCAGGCTAGAATGCAGTCTAAAAATGGGTATTAAAAACCTCTTTTATACCAATAATTGTGCTTAACAATGGAGACAGGAAGGAATAGGAGATGAAAATAACAAATAAGCAACCAACCAATATTTTATTTAAACCTGTGAAATGCGATGCAATTGCTGAGGAGTGATTTACTTCCAATTATGTGGTCACTTTTAAAATAGGTATAATGTGATACTGAGAAAAATGTATATTTTGTGGATTTGGGGAGGAGAGTTCTGTAAATATTTGTTAAGTCTAGTTGTTCCAGGTCT